>RJWM01008430.1:0-72725 GCA_004363535.1 Dasyprocta punctata | reverse complement strand
ATTCTGATGGGCCTTCCTTTGTAGGTAATCTGTCTCTTTTCTCTAATAGCTTTTAATATCATGTTTTTGTGTTGGATTTCTGAAATCTTGATTATTATATGTCTGGGTGTAGGCCTGTTTTGGTCAAGTTTAGCTGGAGTTCTATATGCTTCAGTTATCTGAAAGTCTCTTCCTGTTCCCATGCTTGGGAAGTTTTCTGAAATTATTTCTGTAAATAGTCTTTTAATTTGGTTTGTGTTGACCCCTGCTTTTTCACTCACACCTTTTATTCATAAGTTATGTTTCTATGGGTTGTCTTGCAGCCGTTGCACTGCCACTTCCAGATTTCTAATTATCTTGAGAAAGTCTCTCCTTTCTTTTTCCCAAGTTTTCATTCTTTCTTCCAGATACGAAAGTCTATCCTTAGTTTCTTTCAAGTGGTTCTGCCAACTTTTATTGGAGTCTTTGATGTCCTGGTAATCTCTCTGAATCTGATTAATGCATTCTAATTCTTTATTTGTTTCATTCTCAATTTCCTTTGATTTTTCATCCTCCACCTTTCCTGCTATGTTTCCTTTAGAGGTGCTTAGCGATTCCCCGATTATGAGTTTCATTTTAATTCTCAGTTGGGTTAACAGTGCTGCTTTAATTTCTTTCATAGCTTCGTGGAGTTGTCTCCCCACTTCTGTTGTCAACTCCTCTGAGAGTTTAATTTTTGGACTCCCGACCATTTCAGCATTAGTGTCCCCGGAATCGGTTCTGCTTGTATCAGAGTCCAGAGAGCGCCCTCTGCCTTTCCGTCTTGGCATTTTCCTGGGCTCACCAGTGAGGCCGTGTTGGTCCACTGCCTCTTCCAAGCCTGTTTCTGCTCAGCGAATGTCTACTGCGGCGCACGAGAGGATGGGGCCACTGTCTGGTAAACCGGAGGTTTGGCAGACGGCCCTGTATGGTTTACCAAATACAGATTTCTTAGTGGTTAGGTGCTCTAATTTGTTACTGGTACAAGAAACCCATTATACCCAGTTTGGCCATATGTTGCTTCTGTGAGGATCTCTAGCAGATATTTCTTGTTGATTTACCATGTGGATCATCTTAATGATCATCCTTTCAACAATACAGCATTGAGTACTTTCTATAACCCTGCCAGTCATTTCTTTTTTATCATGTATTTATTTACTATTGTAGAAGGACTTGAGGAGTGGTTGTGTGGTTGTTTACAACTGTTTTCTAAGCATCTAAAAGCCGAAAATTATTTGAAAAACCTTCAAAGTCATGCAGATTATTGTCTCTACTTATTGTCCCTTTCTTGTTTCTTTTTGATGTGTGTTAAAAGTATGTTCCATTCTTCATGGATGAATTCTTGATCGCTTTGAAGAAAAAAATATTTTTATTTCACTACCCTTTGTTCTTTAAAAATAACTCCAAATTCTTTTTTCCTTTATTAAGTTGTAATTTCTTTGCATGTGCAAGTTGAAAAAAACAGTGTCAAAAGTCTATGGTATTGAATTATCTTGAAACTAATGATTCTAATGTCACTTCCTCACTTCTTCAAGATTGATGTCACTTTATTTGTAAAATGACATAATAACTTACTAGTTATTATATGAAATAATATACATGGTGTAAGATATATGTTCTTGTTTTGTATAGTACCTTAAAGTATGCTTAAATGATATTTTGATGCTTATATTCTCTACATAGGGTTGAGCAAAATTTTTTTTTGTCAAAAGTCAAATAATTTAGGCTTTGCAGTCCAAATTTACAGCTACTCAACTTTGCAGCAGTAACACAAAAGCAACCATAGATAACACATAACACAGAAGTCTGGCCATGTCCCAATGCTGCTTCATTTACAAAAACAGAATGAGGGTTTGGTGCACAGACTATAATTTGTTAACTCTATAAATCTAACCTGTTACCCTCTGTCTACTGGATGGACAGAGTATTCCCTTGAGAGCCTTAGGTTATTCAAGTACGAAGAGCCCTCTAGTTCTGTTTGGAGAGACAGATGATGTTGACTCTCTAGGATACCTCAATGGTGGTAACTACATTGCTTATGCCTTTTTACTTTTAAAGAACTTTTCTAAAATATAGCCCATTTAATGAAGAGTTTAAAACCTTTAATTTTATTCTAATCAAACTTTTACTATAAAGGCAACAGTTTTTAAAAATCTATGTGTCATTGCCTTTTTTCTGTTCAACAGGAATTGTTTTCCTTATTTTTACTCCATTATGTAAAAATTATAATATCATGATATTAACTAGGTTCTTGGTTTCTCTGAAAAAAAAAGAGAAAAAGAAAACATCAAAGATGTAGTTGAGCATATTCTATAGTAAATAAAAATTTTCGGACAAGAAGTCATGCACATCTGACTGCATGCTTCTGCCTGGATTGTCAATTTAGAGCAGCAGGAAAAGATCCTTTCTAAAACTAACATACATTTCACAAACCCAGAGCTCCCAGAAAGCTGAAACATGTGACAATACACCCTTGGTCCTAACTGAACAACACTTCAACAAGACCTATCTCTGACCCTTTTTCCTCCCTTTTACTGTTACGTGATAGCACCTCAGTTACTGGCCTCCCACTTATTCTGAAACATGAGACCTTTCGCTTCTTAAAAGCCTGGTCCCTTACCTTGCAGACACAAAGCTCTAAGTCACTGAAGTTCAACACTTACCTGGAATTTTGTTCCTGATATGACTTCATATCAAGAAAAGGACTACACTGATTTGTTCATCTCTCCTCCTCCAGCCTGTAAAGAGAGAGCAAATGTCAAAGCACCTGAAGAAGTTTTAAAACCATGGAGCAAGACTCAACAAAAAGAATCAGACATAATGAAGGACAGATTTTGTATGTGAGTAAATTGTGTTTACATATGTCGAATGGTTAAAATTTGAATATTCAGGGTTAAAATCTCAGTAAACCAAACAGTTGTAGTCCTTTTACTGAATTATTGGTGAATCATTTTTTCTTGAATCTTAAAGTATTTCATCCTCCTAAAAGGGAAAATTGAGAGAATCTGAAGAATTTGGAGACTGAGACAAGAATTATAGATAAGACGAGGTTTATAGGTAAATTCATTGATCAAGATAAGATCCTCTCATTCAGAGTAAATGACAATCAAATGTGGCTATCATCTCTTTGAAATAGAGAGTGCAAACTGGAAGTTAAGTTAAATTCAGAGAGTAGAACAAATGGAATGATTTAAAGTGTAAGAACATATTAAAAAGGCTACAGCTGCAGTCAGATGTAAGCAAAATAATAAGGGGCTTCAGTTAACTCAGGGCTAAGTGCGCAGGGTTCTCTGTTCTCTGGTCCATGCAAAGGTTTCAAGACCTTGAAAAGCATGTATTTACAGGAAATATTCTAATCTTGAGTTAGTGAAGGTTTTTCCTATCTCCCAGATGGAAGATGTCAAGAAAATAAACTTGTCCCCAACTTCTACCTTACCCCCTGTTGATAAACAAACCTATACCACTGGGTTTGTTTATTCTGAAGTAGATAAGCATGTGCTCACCACCAATGAAACATTGCCAGTGCCACACTCCACTGATTCTAGGGCCATCTGTCCAGGTATTAAGCATTTTGATTTTTCCCTCAATTCACACACGATTGTAATCAAAGATGACCTCTTGGAATCTCCATCACAGAGACTACTGACTGAGGGGATATAGAAAATCCCAAAGCTTTATGTCATAGAATCTGAATATTAGGGATGACAGGAAACAGTAACACTTGGGAATAAGATTGAAATAAACCAGAAAATCTAAGTTTGAGAAAAAATAGACTCACCAAATATGTAAACTAAGCTATTTCTCTTCATTTTAAAATTGGTTAAAAGAAGATCATTGATCACACGAAAATGGAGACCCTGATTTTCCAGTGCACTATGACAGGTGTCACAGGAGGCAAAGATGAAAAAAATTTAGCTCCCCTCTTGCACAATACATTATAGTTTTAAATACAAACTGTCCCTCATGTGTTAATGTCCTGATGCCCAATGCAGTGATGTGCAAAGATGGCTCCTAAAGAGGTTACTGGGCCATGAGTTTGCTAACTGTATCAACAAATTAATTCATTAATAAGTTCACATCTCATTGGGCATATTGGGAGGTTGGACTAATTGGAGGAGGTGGGTCACTGGAAGCATGCATTAAAGGGTTTATCTTATGCCCTTCCTCTTGCTTTCTGGCTCTCCTTGGACTCTTTTCTGACTACCATGAGTAAGCAGCTTTCTTCCACTTCACCCTTCTGCCATCATCTTTTTGTCACACCGTAGGCCTAAAGCAGTGGATGGAATCAGCCTTATATGAACTGAAACTTTTGAAAATATAACCCAAAATAAATCTTTCCTCTTGAAGTTGTTTATGTCAGGTGTTCTGTCCCAGTGTTGGAAATCTAGCACTGGAGATTTCAATAGAAATGTGGTTGTGACAAAACTACACCAAAGAGTATATAAAGCAAGTCAATTCAAAAGGAGATTTTTGTTGAAAGGATGGGAAGAACAGGAGAGAAATATTTTACCTCTTTGAGGAGGGGCTTCATTGCCAACTGAACTTTATCTAAATAAATATGAATGTTTCAAGCTTTATCAAGACACATATAATTTTAAAGTAGATTCCACAGTCTTAAAGTCCCTGACATAGGTAAGACTAGATATTGCACAGCAAACAATACCAACACTGCCCTTTACTTACCTAATCAACAAGTCACATGAGAGTCCCAAGTTATATCCTAAAATGCATCTCCTTTGATCTGCATGAATATACTAACAGCAAGGTTAAATAATTTAAAATTTTGATGATTTAACTATTATTATGATTTATCATTTGGTTCACATTTGAAATTTAACTAATCTTCCCACTAGCTGAAGAAATTTGAAACCAAGTTTTGAATCTCTGAAGTTTTTTTAGTTTATAAATGAAATTCATAAATAAAAATGGTGAAGTACTGAGCAATCATGATTTAATATGGCTAGCATTTTTTAAACAGTAAGTAGAAATGTAATCAACCATAACATTCAGAAATTGATTATCAAAAATATGTATTTTACAACTAGATATAACCTGAAATGTAATTTGAGATATTCATGGATAAATGGATTTGTTATATAAGGGAATAAACAGTTTGCAAGCTGACTGAGATGATTGCATATCAATATTTATTGTCATATTTTCTTTACCTTCTTAATGTCATTATCTTAGCTAGACTAGGGAAATAGAAAACAAACAAGTTTTAGGTCATATTTAGGAAACAGACACATACACAGCTGACATTCTAACCTGAATATATTGAGTCATATTGGAACAGCTGGGTACATTCGAGATTCCATTTATTGAATCTAATTCACCAGCCCCAATTTGGCCACATTTTTTGGGAAGCAGCTTGAAACAGTGGAAGGAGCATGAATTTTTGAAATAGAGAGTTCTGAGTTAAAATGCTTTCCATGTCTAAGTTAATTGCCGTCTCTTGGTCTTGCTTTCTATGAAGTTAATAGCACCTAATTTAGGTGAGTGTAATACATTTGTCTTGTACATATTTCCTTCAGTTTTAGATCTATCTATCTCATTGCAACTCATCAGCATAATTTGATAATTAGATGAGATAACGCATACAAAATCCATATAATAGATGCTTTAATTCTTTATGCAGATTACTTACCTTAATTTTACATTCACCTGGAATTAACCCATTAGTAGATACTCCAGTTAGAAAGCTATGGTGCTTAATAAAGAAGAAAAATTCCTATCTAAGACTGCAAATAACTTATATCTCACTGTCAGTGGATCTGTGGGACAATAGCAAATGTTTAGATTTACTTGTTCTTTATTTTCTAAGGTGCACTTAATATGCTCTTTACCCATTCTATGATAAACAGGTCTACAGTACTTGCTCCATAAATAAATAAATAAATAAATATCCAGAGCCAGCTTGGAAGAACGTTTGATAATCTGAGCCATTACGGAGGTGAAATTTCATTACACAGATGGTGACATCCCGATGTCTATCATCAAAACACAGCAGGTAGAAACTATCAGCCAGGCCCATTCCCTTCTATAAAATTACACTTATATTAATGTCACTCCAGATTTCATTATGCGGAAAATGATATCGCACAGGTCTCCGGCATTCAGGGCACGGCGGGGTGGGGGAGCAGGGTTGGTGAGGGAGGAATAAAGGGATAGAGGTGAGCAGGTGAGAGACTGCAGAAAAAATTCAGACGATAGCTACCTAGGATTGGCAAGTATGTACACAAAGAATGTAGGTATAGATATAAATATAGATATAGATATAGATATAGTCCTCATAGATTCTGCTGCCAGTTCCTGCTGCTTCTTGAATGACCCTCCACCAGACATGCTCCACAACACCCTGATGGAATGTTTAAAAGGCCCTCCTGTGGGAACGGGGGGGATTTACAGTTAATTTTTGTTAATGAAGGATGACAGGCACCTCCATTTAGCCAACAAGATGTTATACCCATCCAAGAAAACACCCTTGTCTTTGGAACAGGTACCTCCTTCCCCATTCCTTCCCCTCTCCTCCCCTTACCTCTCCTGTCCTTCCCTCCTGGTCTGTCTATCTTTCCCTTCATTCCCCAGTTTTCATACACTTGCACCAGGGAATTAAGAGTATTATATACTAAGAAACAAATGAACAAATGAGATGAACAGGGCCAGGGGTTTAGCTCAGTGGCACAAGTACCTGTCTAGCAAGCGTGAGGTTGTGAGTTCAATTCCTGGAATAAAAATAAATAAATAAATAAATAATCATAATAATAAAAGAGAGAGATGAACAAACAAATGAAACAAATGAAAAAACAAACAAATGAAACAAATGAGCAAACATACATGACAAGCATTAGATAGATAGATAGATAGATAGATAGATAGATAGATAGATAGATATTGCTATTTAAAAAGGAGAGCAAGGATTATATGAACTTCACCAGGGGGAAGGAGACTAATGACAGAAAATTCTACTCACTCCCTCTGCTTTTTCCTATGACTTCCTCGTTCCTTCCTGTATGTTCCAACTGTCCTGCCTTTATATTTATTCCCACCCTGACAAAAACACTGCCTCTGCTGGTATGAACTAGGATGCCACATTACTTACCTTACTTGAACATCAGAATAACTTACCACACTGGTGTTTCCATAGTCTATCGCATTTGGCTTCTGACGAAAAACTTTCAAGTGTCTATTTCTTTTCAAGATAAGTGAAAATTCCTCAAGAAGAACCCTGAGATAACCTATGGTGGGGGATGATAGCTCCAGGACTTAATTTATTTCAATGCCTGTATTTGGCTTTTCCTCCCATTCTATAAATTTTGATTGTTTTTCCCTCATTCATGTAAATGTTTCCATATATGCTTAATTACAGACTCATTAACTTGAGAATTGATTCTCCAAGATTACATTTTTTCTTCTGTACATAGTTACTGACTGCTCACAATTCCAGGGAAGGTATTTGACTTTTTTCTCTGATGAAGTAATATGCTAGGCAGCTTAGTTTCATATATTAACTCGAGTACACTGACCCTCATCCCACACTTTATCCCCATAAAAGAACCAACATACTACCCTATTCTACATTACATGACCCCTTTACGTTGTCACTTCCCAATTAATAGCTACCACACAGAACCTAATCTGAATTCCACCCAAACTTAAAATGATTTTAAAGAACATGCTGTTCAGAGATTTAGCTCAGTGGCTCAGTGCCTGCCTGGCAGGCACGAGTTCATGAGTTTGATCCCTGGTACAAAAAAAAAAAAAAAAAAAAAAGGAGCATGATGTATTTTATTTCCTTTATGAAACTTTTTTTCTCTTATTTTGACCTCTGTTTATCTCCTCCCTATTTGTATAAAATTTATAAGAAGTGTCACAAACTTTTTCATGGAAAGATTGTTGTTTATTAAGAGCTATGTATTAGACTGGTATCATCTATAGAAGCATATATTGGTCACTGCATTTTTTTGTGTGTGTATATACATGGTCATTTTATAGATAACTTTGAACACAGAATATATATTTCTTTCATATTTCTTTATGCTAATCCTAGGGGAGTTTATACATACATGAGTGATAGCTGAGTATTAATTAACTGAAAGTGTTGTTTATTAAGTAATGTCAGAAGAGTTTTCTGTTTAATTTTTAATGAAGATATTTTTTAAATACCTACTTTCCCTATCATATTGTTTTGCAGTTTCAGGAACTGTAATTATTCTCAGTTACCTCTTTTCTGAGGCCATTTCATGCCTCAAGATTACACAATTACACTGTCATTCTCCAGCTGCCTGGGCTCCTCAGGCGTTCGTCCTGGGGTTCCTTCATCTCTTTTTCATACTCCTTTTACAGAAAATTGGATGAATTAAATGACCAAAACTAGGACTTAACTTCTATAATGTTGGCGACAGAACTTTGCAAAATCCCTCAGCATTTAAATGCATACAGTCTTAACTTGGATTTTCAAACCTGAAGGTACACACAAATCAATTAACTGGAGTGCATTTTGATTCCTCAAAAGAACATTCGGGATGATTTCAGTTCAATTTGTTTGGGAAACTCTGGAATTGCATTTTTTAATGCACGTGCTTCTCTGTAGGTACTGTTCAAAGCATGTTTTGACAAAAATTATTTAGAGATCAATTAAATAGAAACATGAGTATGTAAAAAATTTCTTAATGAACAAAATTAAACATTTCCAAATTGATGATCTAATTTTTCCTACTGCCTCTTTTACCTTTACTCACAAGAAATTCTAAGTCCAAAGCATGTGCCACTCCATTCCTATCTGCACTCCTCATCAAGAACCATAGTTACAAAATTATCAATCACCATCATCAGAATTGATGTATGCACTAAGGCATATAAAACCCAAGGTTTGATTCCATCAGTTGCATTAGTAATACAATGTGGAAGTTCCTGATGGATAAAATCAGCATCTTCAAATTGTGCTCCTTAATACAAACTAATCTTCAGATGGGAAAAAAACCTTCAATTTGTGATACACATACGCTGTTTATCATTTAATTTTGCTACTACCATTCCTGCTGTAGTCCATAATTCTTGCAATGTCTTCAATTGCCTAACTTGTAAATACTTATCATAGGAATATAAACATGCATGTGCACTCACTTACACACAACAGACTTTGAAAAATGTATTATGCCACATTTTAAATTTTACCAATCTTCTTGTTTTTGACTATATTTATAAATAGTCTCAATCTCCCCTTAAAATTTGTATATTAAAGATTGAAATGATGCAATGTGTATGTTACATAAAATTTTCGTACTGTTAGTTAATTTGATTAATTTGAATTTCATTCCTCAATCACAGGAAATGTAATTCAGTGTAACTGAGGTAAAGTGTAGGTACAATGAAGTTTATCTATGTGAGGAGTACATGATGGTAAATTTTGATCATTATATAAATATGTTTAACTGCCATGGTAATTCATTTATAAGACATATCATCAACCCTAAAATAGCTATGAATACATCTTCAAATTAACTTAGTTCTCCTCCTGTCCATTTGGCAAAATGCAAGCATTAATATAATTATAGTCAGTTTGAATTTTCTATAATTTTATATAAATGTAATTATGCAATGTATACATTTTTGTATTCCATATCTTTAACTCACCAAGATGCAACCATATCATTTCATGTATCATTCCTTTGCTGTCTTTTGCAAAATAAATTATATTTTGAACAAGTACAATATTTTATTTATGTGTTGATAGATATTTGAGTTAGGAACCTATTATAAATAAAAGTACTGCTAATATTTAAGAGCACATCTTTGCTAGGAACCTCATATTTTTCTTAGGTTGATATGTAGGAAAAGAATCTTTGGATTATACAGAGCATATATTTAACTTTATAGAAAATTTCTAAAGAGTATTTCCAAATAATTTTAACATTTCATATTCCTACCAACAAATATGGAAGATGTTTGTCCCATACCTTGACCATCATATGATCAATATTTTGAATTTTAGCAATTCTAGTAGCATATAGTGTTACTCCACTGTTTTAATTTGCATTTATCTGATGATTAAATATGATGAGATCTTAGTGCTTATTGGTCACAGATGGACATATTCCCTCATAAAGTATTTGTTCACATGGTCTGCCCATATTTTATAGGGTTGTCTTCTTATTGGTTTAGGGTTTTTATTGATACAGTTCCATAACAAACTTTTTTATTTTAAACAATCGGGTTTTTAAAGAAAAACTATCTTTAATTCGGATGAAATCAAATTTATTCACTTTTTCATGGTTCATGGTTTTTGCCTCCTAAAAAATTTTTGCTTATCCAAAGGACAAAAATTTTCTTTTATGTTTCAGCTTCCATCCTTCATTCATGGTTTTATATTCAATCACTTCATTTTCCAGTTCCAGTTGGACATAGTTAACTGCTATCTGAAAGCATTAAAGGGAAAATTTGAAAAATGTGCAATTTGTAAGTTTTAAATTATATGCTGTTCTGAGTAATGAGTTGAACTCTGAAGCCATCTTTTTCATTCTCTCTGTGATAGGAAATCACCCACTTATCAGTCTTACCTATGGTGTAAATGCTACTTGCCCTTTAGTCAGTAGCTGTGTTTGTTATCCTATATACAAGGCTCCAAACTATTTGTAGATTCAGGAATTTACTGACGATATTAAAACATACTCATTATGGATAAAAGAGAGTGGTGATGTGTTACAGAAATTTTATATTTTTAACTTTAAATATAGAATTTTTTAAAATATTACATGCCATGAGACATAGCCATCAGGGTCAAAGTTTTCTTTAGGAATAGCCAAATAGTCTAGTACCATATGTTCTGTCTTTTTTTTTTTTTTTTTTTTTTTTTTTTTTTTTTTTTTTTTTTGATACTGAGACTAGAATTCAGGATCTTGTGCTTACCAGGTAGGTCTTGTGCTGCTGAGCTATATCACCTGCTCTCTAGTATCATTTCTTGAAGAAAGTATTATTTTCTGATTGAGTTACTCTGTCACGTCTATCACAAATAATTTGATGCTATATGAGTTGGTGTTGGTCCACTTACAGATTTTTCATTCTATTCTTGTTGCTATATGTGTTTTTACATCAATCACCCTTTTTAAAATTTTTCTAATTTTATTTTTAAGATAGTAAAATCCAGCAAAACAGAACAGAACAAAGTCAGTCAAAACAAAGCAGTAGAATTGGTACAGAACTTCAAGGCAGGATACTAGGAAAACAATGGCTACTATAGTATATCTTGTTATTTTCACAGTAGTTGTCCACTCCATCAGGTATAGCAAGATCAAACCAAAAGTGAAACAAAATAAAACCAATCAAAACACAATATTGAATAAAGAAAAGCAATGAGAACAATATTGGGCCTCAAAGACAAAATAGAAGGATATGCCTCATATTTGCTACATTGCATACTGTCATCCTCCCGAGAGATGCTCAGACTGCTGGCCTCAGCCCTGCAAAATCAACCAAACAATACAAGCATTTGGTTGCTTTATGTACCTTTAGTCGCTATCAACTTAGCCAGTCCTCCAAACCAGCAGGTTGCTTAGGGTGGGGGGAGTGTTGATTCTCAGCCTGCATGCCAGTAGGTTCACTGGAGGTGCTGACTTTTCTCTTCCTGGAACCCATTGTACAACTTACTAGGAAGACTGGCTAGTTGTCTACCAGTTGGATCCTCCCTGACCCAGCATGGTGGGTTCTTGGGAGGTGCTGATGTTTCCCTTCCTGGAGTCTGCACAATCATCCTTTTTTAATGATTTGCTTAAATAAAAATCTAAACTAGGTAAGTAAATATATTAAATTTTTATTCATTTGGAGTCTGTTATACAAACAATTTAGAATTGCTGAACTTGTTTCTCTATCCCATGTATTTCAAGCAAACTAATAATTAAATGGAGAATTTATTGAATTCAGATTCAACTATTTTGACCACAATAACTTTGATATGTTTGTACATGAAAGGACAATATATTCTTATAAAAGAAAGTTGGTAATTTAAAAGGTTTTATTTCCTGTTTCTTTACTTGTATATTTCTGTATTTGCTAATTTTAGCTTTAGAATTTATAGTTATTCTGATTTTTAGGAGTCATTGAAATAAAAAATGTTGTAAGGATCTCAAAAAAGCTACAAACAAGTCTAAGTTCAAGGTGTGTGGATCATGAAATTCATTCTGAAGTGGGGACAAGTTCACACTCTTGACCCTGGGATCTGAGAACTTGGATTGCAGATGCACGTGCCTAGTATCTCCAGATAAGGTAATACTGCCTCTTAGGTCATTCTCGTAGAGCTCTTGAATTGAATATTTCAGAACGTTCTTTCTTTAACTATGAGGAAAGCAATGCTTTTAAAGCAGGGTTAGGTTTAATGTGATTCAAATTAGACTATGAATGTATACAAAAATCATAGTAAGAGAAAAGGAAAAATGCATCAGTGATATTCAATGTTACATATTATTTTCTTTTTCATTTTATTAGTATATGTTTGCAATGCATGATGTTTATGTTCCTGTGTGTAGTTGGTGTATGTATATAACCTAATATAATTATTTTTGTCATCCCTCTCTCTCCTCTTCCTTTGTCCTCCTACTTCTCTTAATTGATTCCTTTCCCATTTGAGAAAAATCTATCCCCCAGCTTCCTATTAACTTTCTTTGATTTTACTTTTTATGGTTTTGTTTTCTCATATAAGAGAAACCCTGTGATATTTAAAGTGTGTCTGACTTATTTTCAAATACCATTGTGGTCTCAAAGCGTGGCCATTTTGCTACAAATGATTCAAGTTTATCTTTATGGAAGAAAGGTGTTCCATTTTATGTCAATCATCACATTTTCTTTATCCATTCATCTATTGATGGACATATAGTCTGCCTATAAAATTTAGCTATTATGAATTGTACTGTTATCTCTTTCAACTCCCAAAGAACTAACTGCATCATCTGCATGATTAAGGGCAACACAAGAATGCAGAACTCTAAAAATGATCACAAATTTCAGGACAGCAAAAGTAGCGCATTTAATTACATGTGAAACTTGCAAAATGTGGCAATCTATGTGACTGTGCAGATCACATGTAAATCAAGCCTGCATTGAATAATATGATAATCTAAATTATCCCTCAAACAAATGAGGAGACTGAAAATAGTGTATATTGGCTTACATTAACTTATTACTCTAAAATTTGAGATGGAGAGAAAATGACTTCTGACACTATAAGGGATGTTTTATATTAAAGTGTGTTCTAAGTCCCATAGCATATTATATTATCTTATAAAGAAAGAAAAGAGAATATGAAAGGAAAAAAGAGGGGTAATGCTGCTGAACCCCACTTGGTAATTTTTGGAAGTTTGAAAAATAGTCATCAGATCTGGGGTGTAGCTCAGTGGCTCTGCACCTGCCTGGCAAGCACGAGGTTCTGAGTTTGATTTCAGGTACCAAAAAAAAAAAAAAAAAAGGATTCATGCATCTGACAGTCAATGTTTGAGTACTTGAAGGACTCACTAAGGATTGTGTACAATATACTATAGGTCAACATTCATGATTATGATCTGTAAATCACTTGCAACAAAATTAAAAATTGGATTCTTGAGCTAAAAAAGAAGCATATGTGATCAGATATCAGCAATTTGCCTTGGAAACAAGTATCATTAACAGATTTCTAAATAATTATCATGCTGTTTGGTCATCCTTGTCAGGTCTGGACTCTACTGTGTGCCTCAACTATTGGAGTCCAACTTCTTTCAGGTCATTTAAGGGATCACATAGTGTAGAAAATAGTCAGTATCATGAGATTTCAAAAAATAGCGAATATTCCATATATATTTAATAAAGCTCAATACTAAAGGTATAAAATAGTAGAAAAATTAACAAATAGACACATCCAATTAAAAAAAATCTCAAAATTGCCTGAGCGTGTATCTCATCAAAGATCACTTATAGACTAGCCAGACTTCAGTATCAGGATTTAGAAGAAAGCAAAGGTGATAAAACTCTACTGAAAGGGTTATGGGGAGTGGGGCATATTTGACTGTGCAGGATTTTGAAGAATTTTTTCCACAGCAATGCTCAAAGCAATACTTTATTGTTTTAGCAATTTTTGCAACACGTATTCATTTTGTGTTAAATTTTTTTTTCTCATAAAGGAAAACGAAAAGAAAGGAAAACAAACCAAAAGGAGTAAATAAAATCACAACAGAATTCTTGACTTCATTGCAGCAGAACCTGCTGCTCCATCACGGTGTCTGCTTTTGGAGTTTCCGCCGCTCACTGGGGAGAACGCAGGGGAGCATGTTTGTCTGCCCAATGTGGAATCAAACACTCGGCTTCTCCTCTGAGAGGCTTCGTTGGCAGTCACACATGGATCCGCTCCAGGACCGGCAGATTTCAAGCCCCTGGAGAGATACGAGATTTGCAAAGGGCAGGGAAGATTGGCAAAAATATTGACTTTGATATTTCATCACATTTCCAAAGAGTAGAAACGCACTGACAGCCGCACCTTTCTAATCAGATGCTACCAGAGGTTCCCAGCATAGCAGACACACCAGAGACTATAATACCAACAAAGCTCCATGCAGAATGATTTATATTAGGGCAAAGTAATCAACAACATTTTTGCTTCTTTCTCTGCTTGACTTCTCTTGTTCATCTGTTTGGGCAGCACTTTACAGCTTCCTATTATGGCACTTCTTAACTTCTGGCTATTTCCAGCTGCTGTTTTGACCTCATTTGTCTTTTCAGGGTTTCTACAGCTTCCCTGACTATTCAGATCCAAACAGTAACAAGCAGCACCCCAACTTTTTTCCCTTCCCCTAAGGAAAAATATTTGGTATTATTCACTGTTAGGGAGGAGCTATTTATCTGAAAATTGTATCATCTTGCTTGGGGTTGTGTAATCTGAGGAGAGTGGTTCATAAAGAAAAAGGGAAGGGCAATTAACACGGGAGCTGGAGAAAAACAAAATCAAGCTTCTTCTGTCCTTTCATCATTTTTTATTGTAAGTCTGTGAGAGTTTGAGTCATTGATACTATATCTGATAGATTCAAGAATAATGACTTATTCTGTTAAAAATGATTTGATTAATGCATGTTAGAACAGTTGAATTTTTGCCTGATCTTTCCTTATGTATGTTTTTCTTGCTTGCTTTGGTTAGGTATTATATAAAACTCTTTTGTCTTTGTATGACTTAGTCACCAAAAATTTCTGAAAATTTAGTTCTGTGATGGGTGTTTACAATCTTATGTACCCTTAAAAATTAGAACTTTGATTATCTCCCCTTTAAAGGAAAATCACCTTGTGCAGAGTTGCCCACCTTTTAATCACTTATCCCTAATCTAGCACACACCACTGCTGCTCCTGCATCACACTTCATTTGAATTGGAATTGGAATATATTCATTTTATATAAAAATGTGAATTGTATTTATTTCATATTTTGATCTCCTGTTGAAGTTCCACTAGTCTTAGTATACATTAGGAATGTCCTTTTTTTGTCTTTGTTTCAAGTGAGTATATGATTCATGTTTGTAACTGAAATAACCAACTTTGCCTTTCATAGGTTGCTTTGCTGACATCTGTCTGTTCAGCTTCCCCAGCCATTTATTCTCTCACTTAGGCATTGTTTCTCATTGTGCTTCCTCACTCTACTTCAAGACTCTCCTTCTTGGAATCCATTTTTCTGCTAGATCATTGCCATTGCATGAGAGCAGCAAATTTACCTATTCCTTGGAAAATAGTAGTAGGGTGAAAATGAGATAATGCCTTACTTAATACAAGTCCATTATATGGTAAGCCCTCAATATATGCAATGGTATGTTGTATACAGGATAAATATTCCATCATTATATTTATTTGAAACATTATTTGAATCAATTACTGATTTTATTTTGAATTTGATAAGGCATAGCCTCAAATATAATTTTGTGGGTGACATTCCTTACCTGTTAACCACTTAAAGAGAAATTCAACCATAAAAGTCTACTCTCACCTTTTCAGTGGTCCTGAAGCCATGCATTTTTTTAAAGTTCTATGCAAACTCTACCTTATGAGGGAAGAGGATCAGGGACTTGACTTTTGATTGACTTTTTAATATTATTTCAGTTTTATCAGGAATAGTAGTAGTGGAACCTTTTTAACTAAAACCACAGCAGTTACAGCACATAAACCCTTTGGTTTGTGGGATTTTTTTGTTTCAAATTGCCTTAAACATGATTACAAAGCCAAGGCACGCCTTGGCATGCACGTAAGACCTAGAAGTGAGTGCACTGACAACATCTTCAGATGCAACACAATGAAAAGGCCTACTCAGTCCTTTTTGACAGAAGATTTCAAAGTCCAGACATCTACAGCTCAATCCAGAAAAAGAATGGGGCCTCCAATTGAGAGCATTTTCACAGCTTCATGGATAACTCCTACTGTACACAGGCATGTGCCCAATGAAAATAGGAAAGGTGCTCTCTAAAAGTGAAATCCATGCCTGGGGTTCCTCTTGCCTGAAACGAATGTACTACTTCCAATCAATACCAGTTAGATTAATGTATGCAGTAAGTAAATTTTAGGCCAGATTTGGGGGAAGATATGATGAATACTTTGAGAGTATAAAAGTTTAATTTATATCAAACTTGAAGGAAATATTGATGAGATGAGAAGTCATTTCCATCCACTGAGCTTAAATTTTCTCTGAGTGTTTATAGAATGAGATTTTAAAGATTGGGGAAGAATTTTCAAAATTTCTTGAAGACTCTATTGGGGAATTTAGAGGCAACATTGACTGCTGGAGAGGGAGAAAATTGTGTTAGCAGTCTTCAGGGAAGGTAGCACTTTGGCAACAGATGGGCCAGATGAATTTTTTTAAATGATGATTTTATGCTTTGGCAGAAGTTTTCAGTGCACTGTAGGAGTGATGAAGACAGCATAAAAACAACTGAGATTGTTTTTTAAGAACAGGGAAAGGATAGCAAAAGTTAGACCTGTTAGTGGTCCCAGTTTGAAGTTCCAAAATGTCTGTGAGGATTTTATGAAGACTTCCATGAACATTGGTACATGAAGCAATGTTTCAAATCCATCCTGGGCCAGCTACAAGGAACAGATTTTCTGAAAGGAAAAATTCAATAAATGAATTGCATCCAGTATTTTTAGTTAGCTCCCTCATTCCTTTGACCCATTTAGTTATGGTAACTGCCTGCTGATAGATTTCCTTTTTGTCAAATCGAGAATTTCCTATCCAAACTCTCAATAAGACTGAATATTAATATGTGACTTTGAGGCATTTTCAACTGTTCCCCATCAGTTCTATTTGAATTTCCTCAAAGCAGCTTATAAAATATTTTCCAGGATTGGGCCTTGATCATCTTTCCTAGTTCATTTGTCTCTGCCCCTATAATCACTAAAAACTTTCTCCTAATGTGCCATGTTGTTCTCATGGTCTGTGTATTTTATCCCTTATACAGAAAGATCTCTCTTTTCCTTGCCAGATTTGTCCTTCATTGACTTCTCTTTAATTCTCAGTTTAAGAAATTAATCTCTGTTGAGCATTTCACAACTCTCCAGGGCAGAGTCAGTTTTCTTGTGGTCTGAATTTTCTAGATTTTGAGTACATTCCCAAGAAAGCAGTACAATTTATTTTTAGGTCTGTGCACTCTCAATCATTGCCTCTAAGTGAAATTCCAATCTCCTTTTAGTTTTAAAGGATTGCTCTAGTGACATCATACACTCCATATATTCCATGATAAAACATCATTCAACATGGAACTACCACACCTAGTTAAAGAACTCCTTATGCTTTCTTTCATGAGGATCAGGTAGCTGAATAAAAGTAAAAAACTTTGGAAACATTTGGCAAGAAACTTGATCATTAGAATTAGCAAACAGTAGTGTGTTTTCTAGAGTTGAAATATCTTTATCCAAATCAGAATAACTAGTATTTATAGTGAACTTCTCCTACAAAGGTGTCATCTACACTGTGTAATAGCATCATTTAATTTTCTTATATTGCTACTTGAATCTTGAGTCCTTGGCTTAGAGTTGTTAGGTGAATGATTATTCTTAATGAATAACTCTCAAATTTTTTGATTTCTGATGCTCTGAAGTAGCAAAAGCCCAAGGAAGAATAATTCAATCCAGAAGAAAAGACATGTGTTTCATTAAGTTTGAAATCACTGCTGCATGTTTGTTACCTGAAAACTTTATCTTTTTATACAAAAAGATGAAGAGGAGTGTTACAGTAATGCGCAAAAATCTTAGGAGTAAATTTTGGGAGTTAGAGAATTCCCCATTCAGATTCTTATATAACCATGATCAATGATAAAATTTGCTACAGCATTCTACCACCACATCACACAGGTAAAAATACAGAAAGCATAAATCCCTGACCATCTGAAATTTGTCTAAAACCATTATACAAAGATCTGATCAAGTGGGGTTTTGTACAGAGGTCAAAAATTATATAATATGCTTTAGAAAAAAATAAAGGGACATATCAGCAAATGTAATGTGATATGCATTAGAAATGAAGGCTGTTACATTCATTCATACTCAGTTATTATCATCAATGTTTGTGTGTTTGCACATGTACTATTTTTTCTCTCTCTTACATAAAAGATGTTGCATTGGTAGCTAAATTCACTATGGATTCCATAGCTTATAAATGATCTGGTAACATCTGGGTGGGATTATGATAGAATTAGCAAAGAAATATACAACATATGGAGATGGTGAATTCCAAGACAAACAGTATTTAAAGGAGGCTGTGATATTCTCTGTGGATATACTAACCAGAGATGGCTTTGAATTGCCTCCCGGTTGGAAAGCAATAATTGTGTTTAGGTTTGTTATCATGGATCATTTTAGACAGGTGTATCCTTGAAACCATATATGTAGGAAGATGGCATCCAATGACACAAAGGACAAAGTATCTACAGTGCCAGCTTGACAAAGGATTATTGTGCTAGACAACTGGGAGATGAGACCAGCAGATGAAATCTAGGGCTGTTTCAGACATATTTAAACTTATAATCAGCTGAGCTCTACCTCAATATCTTCTGTTTTAGGAACTTGTCCTATCTGCAGACCAGTATTTATAAAATAAGTAGTAAAATGTTAATAGTAGAAATGCTAGCTAACTAAATTAAACATCAAATGGCTATGTGATTTGAATGTAACTGGACCAGATTCACCATGTCATATAGCAGTGTGTTCAATCATAATTGACTCTACTCAGTCATGTTAAACAGAGAGACCCATCAGACTGGGTAATTCAAATGTATATAATGTAGTTAAAATGTTTTGTTACATCTTTATGAAATTTATGCCCTAAGAAGTTATTTGTCACATAAGAAAAAATGGGGCCCACCTTCCCTCTCATGCCCCATGAGAGCCACAGAACCACAGAGCCGGAGTGGGATTGGAGGTCCCAGACAAGCCACCAACCCTGCTGTGCTGCTCCAGCGGCCCACCAGGCTGCCTGGCTGGCTGTGGAGTGGGACTCCAGGGAATTGGTCATGTGTTACAGCAGTTAGACCTCTTCCTCATGTCTTATCTGTAGACACAACCACATGTAAAGATAGAAAAGAGCATCAAAGACATCATCATGCTTTACTCCAAGATCATGGATACAGAGGTCTCAACTTTCAAGAGAAACTGGAAAGCGCTGTGCCTTGGCGACCAAAAATTTGACCTCCATGAGAGGGGAAAGAAATTTGAACCCAAAGCCATTCTTCCACTCCCCAGCTACTCTGATGTATTTCTGATCACAGAGTTGCCTTTGGAGATCATTTGGCACCTCCAAGATTTTGGTGACCTCACTGAGAAGTTCTCAGTCCTTAGAACAGGGTCAAGAAGACTTATTATGTCCGTCTGCTTCTGAGACCAATACAGAAAACTGATTGAGGTGTCCATCTACCTCTCCTCAAGATGACTACTGCCCTTCTCTATCTCTTCCCCATAATGACTCCTTCCTTCTTTCCTGCAAACCACCCCCCAGGTCTAGAAAGCCCTAAAGAAGGAGGACTATGATATTTCACATTCAGCTGGGATTCGAGATAGGTTTCAGTCCAAACCTACAGTCTGGAGGGTCAGCAACCAAGCCATGGTAATAAATGAAGAGTCTACCTGGAAAAGAATGAAGAAGAAATGCATATTTATTTTGTTTTCACCTCTCAATTGGTACTTATAGTTTCAGTAAGCTTTTTTTAAAAAGTGCAACATCATATGGAATAAAAAGTACAGTCATGTTTAAACACTAAGGGAATTAGGAAAAAATAATCTGTAAAGTCAGAAAAATGTATAATTTAAGGAACCTTCACATTTTGTAGACTTTTTACTGTTTATAATACACTAGCATGGAAAAATTTCTATCTCCATAAAAACGTGTTACATTAACTTCTTTGAATATGGCGTCTTCCTTTTACTATTTTCTTTCTAAAGCACTCATTTAATAATACTTCTTTTTATTAATTTCTTACTACTTGAGGGTTTTTTGAGTTTTTATGGTTTCTCTCTTTAACTTATCTTCACAATTGTTTTACCTGTGTTGGTACATCTGAACTCCCTGAGATAAAGAACTGTCTTTTCTTATTTATTTCTCTTTACTGTGATATTTTCTGAGCCTCCCACCAGGTGCCCTTCCTATAGGGCTATGATAGGCACATTTTTGTCAGCTGTCTGGAACACTGTGCTTCTATCCCTTACGTCTCCCTCGAGTTCTGAAATTGCTGATCATAGATCAATACTTGATATGATTATCTCCGTACTTCTCAATTGGGATTTCTAAACTAGAGGTAAACAAATATGCAAACAAAAATTAACCATTTTCCAGGCACAAGAAACTCAAATGTCTCCCACCACTGCAGGTGTAACCAAATCTCTGGGCCTTTGATCCTTTTTTGTCCACAAATCTATCTCCTCACAAGAAAATCCTGCAAATAGAAACCCGGCATCCTATCTTGCTGTGGTACTCTCCAAAGAGCACCTCTGACCCAGGGGACTTTCCTTTCAGAGTCAGTACTTTTCACTGATCCAAGTTAGCCAATTCTAGCATCTCCTTCCATTTCACCATAGGCTTATGGAAGTTTTGCTGAAGATAATTCACCAAGTCTCTGTATTTATTTCTTTTTGCATCTCTTACTATTTAATGCAGTGCCATTAGACTTAGCAATCATTTAAAACTGGCTTAGAGAACTCTTACATTTTAATGTACACTATTTTTCTTTTTGCTTTCTTTCTTTCTTTCTTTCTTTCTTTCTTTCTTTCTTTCTTTCTTTCTTTCTGTTTTTGAGATGGCAGGGGGCATTAGAAAATAGTTCTGAACAAAGCTTTGAATTTTGGGCCCACAAAAAGCAAACACCCCCAGAAACAAGTAAAAAAATGTCACGATAACTCATGATTTACAATCTCTTTCAGGACTGCTGGTTGCCCTTAGCAATCCCTAAAGCAAAACCAAACAAAACAAATCCTTTCAGCATATCTTCATGAAACTGTCTGGGATGTGACAAAACTTTGAGAAACAGTTTTGTGATAATGGTTTTGCACTTTATTGGTACTTCTCCAGAGGAGGTGTTGAATGGCTGCTTTCAAATACATAGAGCTATCAAAGGCTAAAGTCAATAAAAACCTCCATAGAATAATTGGGGAGGAAAGAAAAAGGGGGAAAAAGAACATAAAAGGAATGAAAAGAAAAGCAGAACCTATAAATATAAAAGCCTAAGGAGTATATTTTGGGGGAATAGATGATGCAAAACAAAATTGGGAATAGTTATTGGAGCACCAAGGAAGGCAAATAAAACAATGAGATATATGATGCCTGTCCTCCTGCCTCAAGTCTAGCTCAGCATGCAGTTTTTCATTCCATTTTGTATATATGAGTTTCATCTGACTATTGCCAATGGAAAATGCTTGGAGTTTTTTTGACATTTTTCCCCTGTCACAAGAAATAATAGGTTGATAAGATTCAAAAGCAACTGCTAAAACATCCTCTTTAAGAACAAGAAAAATACAAATTGAGCTGTATTAATAAAGCAGTTCTATTCTTCATCTTGCTGGATATAACAATTACACCTATGATGACAGATAATAAAGGACAGTATTATGCACAAAAAAAAGGGGGCTGAACACCTCTGAAGGAGTCAGAGGCCAGAAATTTATTGATAAAATCTGTACTTAATTTTACTGATTCTAATATCATGTACTGTGAATACACAATTAGGGGAAATGGAACCCATCTTCCCATTCTAGGAAAACATTTGTGGTAGGTTAGCAACAACATCTAGAGAGTCAGGCAGGGCCTATGACCTGGGCTAACATGGGCAACAGGCAACCGCAGGGCAGAAGCATCACCTCTAATGAACAGACCCACAACGGGCCCAGAGGTACTGCCTGTTTGATTTTTTAATAAGAATAATCAAGATGCCTGTTTATGATTTTCAAGGTATTTAACTTAGTAGAGGCCAGAGGAAAAAGACACTGGCCAAAATGGGCACACATTCACTCAAGGATGGGCCAGGTCATCAGCCTAAAGTCAAATCTCTAAAAACTTTACAGTCATTCAAGGGTAGAAAGAATCCACATGAATGCCAATGACAGTGATTCTGACTTCTGCACAGAATCAGAGAAGAATCATGAAGTAAGTACATTGGGGATGACTGAATAGAAATGATTTAATAATCTGGTGAGATTAAGTGGGCAGAAGTGAAGTAGAAAGAACTAGAGGATTCAGTCTTAGTGTTCTTTTTCTGGCTATGGCCTCAGCCAGTTCTGTGACTTTGAATAAGTTCTACGACCTTCTAGTATCCAGTCTCTTCATCACTAACATAAGAAGACTAGACTAAACATTTTCAAAGTACTGGCTTACTCAGAGACACTATTATTTTCTATTCATGATAGCATTCCCAATTATATGGTGCTCTGCACCTCCAAAATGTATTTATGTGATAATGTTTGTTCTTTCAAACAGTCCTGTGTGGTAGCTTATACAGAAAGCACTATAGCTCATTTTAAAGATAAGAAAATGAAGGCCTAGAAAGGGAAGATGACTTTCTCAAGGTTGTTTCACTAATTAGTATCAGAGTCAAGACAAGAGACATGGTTCTGCTGTACTTGTAACTACATCACCTATTCCTTTTGGCAAAAAATTAAAAATACTTTATATAAAACCCCATATTCTTCAGTGCATTTCTTTGATTGCTTTATAGCACCTGGAATTAAACTTATGAGAAATAGAAAAAGTCAGAAATTACAAAAAAAAATCCAGCATAATTTTATATTGGAAGAGTTTCTGTTCTAGATATTTTGGGAGATATGGAGTGTTTTTTATTTTTGTTCTTGTTTTTTTA
Organism: Dasyprocta punctata; assembly: GCA_004363535.1. Lineage (NCBI taxonomy): Eukaryota > Metazoa > Chordata > Mammalia > Rodentia > Dasyproctidae > Dasyprocta > Dasyprocta punctata. The sequence continues at coordinate 49,405 of RJWM01008430.1, read as the reverse complement.
CTTTTTAGCATTACTGGAGATCGGATCCAGAGCCTTCACACTAACTAACAAACTACATCTTTTTTTTTTTTTTCCTTTAGAGACATAGGCCTGCTAAATCACTAGGCTCCCCTGGCAGGATTTTAATTTGTGATTCTCCTGTCTTAGTCTCTCTGAAAGTGAGGATTATAGGCATGCACTATCACACCAGGCTGAGGTACAGACATTTTTAAAAATCCAAAGAATTTGTTAATGTATGGCTTCTATCATTTCATAGAAATATCAGATATGCCCAAAGGGAACCCTCATATAAAACATAGAATGTAATGACTTGTTTAAAAGGTATATGAATACGACAAGTAGAAATTCCACAAGAGGATCAAATCAAGTTCCTTTGAAATGGTTAAAGAATTTTGAGATTTTGTGTCTGAGTTTGGAAATAAAGTGGATCACCTTTGGATTTCTAAAAATTAAAAATCTGTCAAATGAAGTAATTCATGTTGGTAATTGTGAAAACCTAGATAACACATAAAAATTTGAAACTGGTACAGCTTATCATAAAGTGATACCCACATTACATCACATTTCTCACATATTTCTTTACCTCTTTCTCTTTTTCTCCCCATTTTTATCCTTCATTTTAAGTTCTACTTTCAATGGACCCAAGGTAAAACAATAATAGCCTATGTTTAATGATCCTGAACATCATATAGGAAAAACTATGAGAATAAACGTATTTTAGTAAAATAAAGTATATTCCACTATAAAAGTTCCAAAGAACTCTTATAGCAACATAAAATATTGTAGATTCATAAAACCAGGTAGTTTCATAAACATAATTCTCTGTCAGTTAATGTTGTATAGTGAAATCTTAATGAAACCATGCATGTTCTAGACATGTATAAATGTGCTAACAAATATCTGCAAGCCTAGTTGCAAATATAAATACTATTTAATAAAAAATACAGGTAAAGAGAACAGTATATGTTATACTAGTACATAGCTATTCTTATGTCACTGTGTGCTTATTACAAAATAAATTTTAAAGAAGCAATTGAATAAATGTAAAAACTGGAGTATTAGTAAGTGTTAGAATCATTATATCATTTTGATATACAATATGTAATGAAAAGAGTAGTGAAAGAGGGTTTGCAGTCTTAGATTTAGATTCCAGTTAGCAATATAAGCTTAGATAAGTCCTTTCAATTTCTGAATTTAAGTCAGATGAGCAACTTGGATAAGATACAATTCACATATAGTGTACTTCAGAAGAGTCTAGAAAGTTTTTCTTTGGGAAACAACACAAAGAAAAGACATATATTATGAACATTCATGTGTCATGTCCAGTTTGTGAATTCTCAAGATATAATGGTATACTGAAAGCTAAGGAAGAAGCTATAGTAGAGAAATCTGTTTAATTTCATTGCAGTTTTTTTCCAAATTTAAGACAGTTTGAAACTTGTCATTACATTGAAGATGAAAATGATAAAAACATACTTTTCTTTGGACTGAAATTTTAGGAATGCATGTATATAATTATCCCTGAAGTTCTAGAGTTCCAGTGTATAACACGGATTATACTAGAGGGACTGAACTGAAACTAGAAGCTTTCATATTCATTAATACTATCTTCTTCCTTCAGAGCAGGTAGATAGGAATGAGCAGGTAATCCCATGAGACTGAGGACTTAGGAAGGAAGAAATAAAATGGTATCAGCTTGTCCAGCTGAAGAAATGAACTCAAACTCAGTTCTGCGTAACAGGAATATGTGACAGGTGTCCCAGGTTCAAACCCATAGGAGAAGAGTTTGTTGTGAGTGTCTAAGTCAATTGATGCAGGGTTGCTTATCCTCAGTACTACTAACGTGATGAGACTAGATAATGTACTTTAATAGGGAGACTGTCCCTGGCATTTTGAGATACTTAGTAGGATTCCTGTCTTTTTTGTACTAAATGTGAATAGCATTTTTTAGTCATAAAAACAGTATTTCTTGAGGTATTGTCAAGTGTCTTCTGATGGACACCTCCCCTATCTGAAATCAGAACATACTTTCCTTTGGTTCAGTGCAAAGAAGGCTGCAGTGATAAATTATCAAAAACTTTGATTTTGTGGCTTTGTGTTATGTCTTGGTTATGTTTTCATTGCTGATACAAAATATCTGACACCCAATATTAAGGGAGGAAGGATTTACTTAGCTCACAGTTTGTGGAAGTTTCAGTCCATAATCATCTATCTTCATGGTAGGGTGACCTGGCTGAGGGGCAACCATTCATGGTGGTAGAAGACTGCAAAAGCAACAAGAACAAAAGGAAAAACAATCCCCCTTTCCTCCCTTATACTGTATGCAGGCTACCCAACCTAGGGCAGGTGCAGCACTCATACTTCTAGTCCCAGCAGTAGACAATGAACCAAACACATACTCTAGATTTAGCTGCCTTCAAAAAGCCCACCCCCATGACCACATAAGGCTAAGGGGGACATCCAGACACAAACCATAACATGTTATAATCTATTTATCATGCTGATGTCAAGCTGGTAGGAAAGGGCTTCATAGTATGTGGCAGGATTTTGTTCTGACAAAAGCTGCTGAGAAGTGTACATGGGGGCAGAGGAGACAGCTGATGACTTCCTTTTTAATGGTCATCTAGCATTGCAAGGGAACTGCCCATTTGAATGCATAGTGGTACAAAAATTTTGGAAGCCTCTGTGTGAGAAGACTTCTGTGAGAAGGATGAAAGTCTTCATTGGTAGTTGACCCAAAGTTCATCAAAATCTATGAAGAAGAGGAAACAAAAGGGCATTGTAGCTCATCACGCCACATCCTGAGGGATGGACCTTTCTATGTCTGCCAAACAGGAAACATAGAAAAGAAGGTTCTTGGAAAGGACTAAAGGAACTTATGTCCCTTGATGTTTACACATCCCTCACATACCCATTCTTATTTTTCAATATCTCTCATGTTTCAAACTCTGCTTTCAAGAATTATATTGTAAGAGCAAGAGCTACTATTTATTATACAAGTTCTATGTGCCAGGTGCTATTGCATTTAATCACTATAGGAATACTGTGCGTTGTATTTTATTGTCACCATTTTATAGATGAAAAACTGGAGACTCAGACAGATAAAGTAAATAGAACATATATCGAACAGAGAGCTCTGCCAAGATTTTAACCTGTCTATTCCCAAAATTTGCTCTGTCTGTGTTCAACTATATCTATAATCATCTTTTCAAACAGGTTTGTTTGTGATTGTTTTTTTGTCCATCTTCACTGTATCTATTATGAATATATTTTGAATGTACCTGTATCATCAAACTACAAAGATTGATTTAGACATTATTTCTTGGAAAGATGACAAGTATAGGATAATCTGGTAGAGTGATCTTTCACAAGACCTAAGGAGAAAGAATGTGGCAACATTTGGCACCAGATAAATTAGAGTTCTCTCAACCTCTACTTTTTAAATTTTTTTTTGTTGATTGGTTTTGTTATTGCTGTTGGTTTTTGAATGAAAGCATTGATGTCTTTTCAGAACTCAGAAAGATCTGTCCTGGAACATTAGGAGTCTTGGAAAGATTGGAAAGAATGACAATAGGGTTCCAGATGCTAGTGCCAATTGAGAGAGGCTAAAGATAGCTCTATAAGACTTTAACAATCCTGCTCTTTTTAGGTGTATTGATAAATGGATTTTTAAACAGTGGACTTGGAATATTCTTTTTAATAATTATTGAGTAAGTATATCGTACACATCAGACTCAACTGGTAGAAATTACACAGAGAAAAGAGAATTTTGCAGGGGCTAAGGTGGACAGCTTCTGAAATTCCCAATGAAACCAAAGGGCCAGTGGGATGAAGTGAAATCAAGAGGAAGAACTTTTGTTATTAATTACAGATTTCTTTATCATATTGAGGGTCTCCCACATGCCAGGTGAATGACTAATTCATACGAAGAAAAAATAAACATCCTACACTGGCTACTATTAATATGCTTACAATTTAGAGGGACAAAATGAAAAGCCACACCATTTCAACATAATGAATATCAAAAACTGTGATATGCTAGATTTAATAATTAACACTTTTAAAAGTTTGGGTTAGTGTTTCCCTAAAAATGTCACAATTTAAGCAAAATTTTTGATTATATGATATACTGTATGGATGAAGAGAGTTCCTATTCAAGCTATTCCCAGGGGAACAAAATCTTTTCTGGCCATTTATTTGAAGTTGAATTTAACCTTGATGTTGAATATCTCCATTGAGCATTTCTTGCCAGTTTAGTGCAATAAGAACTGATTCTACTGAGATGAGAAAAAAGCGGGGGGGGGGACTTCACAAATGATAATGAAACTAAAAAATATGAAATCACAGGAAGATAGAAGAAATCAAGTCATTTATCATTATTATTACATCTTTTACAACATTTTCTAGAGTAATTTATCAGTCTTTTATTAATTCACTTTTATTTATTACTTCCCATAGGTCTTAACATGAAAGTTATGTTCAAATTTCTTTTTTTATTTTATGAGAAAAAGTAAAACAAATTTTCATATCAAAATAGTAGGAGAATAACAATAGTTAATACATTGTATGCTGTTACATTTATAGCAGTTGCTCAGAGTATAAGATATGGGCATAAAAATTTCCTTAATATTAACACAAATGTCCATTTCAATGAAGTAAGAGTCACTAATAGTATAACTGACTTGCATTTTTTCCCCTTTTCTGTTGTGTCTTTTCCTCTTTCCCCATCCTAGTTCCTTTTGCCTTTGGAACAATTTCTTCCCATTTCACAGTATCTATTGTATATTTTAGACTTTATTTACTCTTTCAGTTTCTCATAGGATAGAGACAACATGATATTTGCACATGCAAATCTGATTTATTTCACTTATGAGTATGGTTGCAAGTTGCATCCATTTACCTATAAAAGTCTTAAGTTTATCCTTCTTTATGGCTGAGTAATACTCCATTGTATAAAAAGACTGCATCTTTTTTATCCATTCCTTGGTTGATGGGCATTTGTGTTGTTGACAACATTTAACTATTACAAATTGGGCTGCTATCAACATAGATGCACATATATTGCTGTAGTATGACGTTGCTACTTCTCCTGGGTAGATACTTGGAAAGGGAAAAGGTGGGTCAAACAGAACCTCTAGTCCTATTTTGCTGAGGAATCTCCACGCTGATTTCCACAGTGGTTGCAGCAGTCTCCCACCATAAATGGCGAAGAATTTCTTTTTCCCCACAGCCACTCTAGTATTTGTTATTGCTTCATTGATTTTAATTTAAAAAAAAAAACAAAGATAAAAATGAAATAGAACTTCAAAAAATAACTGAAATTAATAGTAGTTAATATATTGCATACTGTTATCTTAGAAGTAGTTGTTAGATTACAAGACTTAGTCATGAAGAAAAAGATCAAATAATCAAACAAAGCACAAAATGTTCTTTTTTTTTTTTTTTTTGTACTGGGAATCGAACTCACAACCTTGCACTTACCAGGCAGGGGCTTAAACCACCCAGCTAAATCCCCAGCCTTATACTTTGAGACAGGGTCTCACTATGCATCTCAGGCTGACCTTGAACTCACTTTGTATCCCAGTCTGGTCTCAAACTCACAAAGATTCTCCTGCCTCAGTCTCCAGAGTGCTGGGATTAAAGGTGTGTGCTACCATGCCTGGCTCCATAAATAGTTCTTTTTGATGAATTTACAGAGATTAGTACTACAGTTATCTATGTTCTATATAAATATATATATATATACACACATATATATGTATACCTATATGCAAATAATATTATCCCCTCTTCCTTTTTTCCTTTCCACATTCCAGTGTAAAACAAACAAACAAACAAAAAACTGAAAGAGTAATAAGATACAAAATGTATAATAGATATTGTGAAAATGAAAGGGAAAGGAAGTGATTAAATGGTTTATTTCTTGATGACAGCCATTCTTTCTGGAATGAGATGAGATTTGTGTTGTTTTAATTTGCATCTCTTGAATGACCAATGATATTGAACATTTTTTATATATTTATTTGTCATTTTTCTTTCTTCATCTGAGATGTGCATATTCATCTCAGATGTACATTTTTGGATTGGATCTTTTAATTTGGGAGGATCTGATCTTTTTCATTTCTTTATACGTTCTAGATAGAAGTCCTTTGTCTAAGAGACAATTGCTAAAATTTTTCCCACACTGTGAGTTGTCTTTTTACTCTATTGGTGATTTCTTTTGATGTGCAAAAGCTTTTTAATAAGATGAGATCCCACTTGTTGATTCTTTGAAGCAGCAATGTGCAAAGAAAGCCAAGCAGGAAAGAAAACTATTACAATGAATAGAAATTCTTTCACTGAGAGTTGGTACCCAACTCTGCCAAGTAGTGATAGCTAAAAACAAAGCAAAATGAAAGCAGATTTTAGGAAGGGAGACTGAAGTATTTAAGGGGTCAACTAATATCTGTGGGCAGGAAATTTTGAGAATTTCATGACCCATACACAGGATTGAAGTAGATACACAAAAAGATGAAAAAAAAATGAGAAGGCAAAAGTCAGGAAAAGAGAAATCAAAGGAGGGTGTGAACAAAAGGAAACAATTCATTTTTTACAAATGACTCAAGTTAATCCTTCTTTAGGGCTTAGTAGTATTCCATGGTGTGGATGCATCTTGAGATCGTGCTATTAAGAGAAATAAGTTGGAAACACAAGCTTAAATGTCACATCGTTTCTCTCATATGAGAAACCCAGAGTAAAAGTAAAAAGGCAAAATAAAAGGAAGTAGGAATATAGATCCTTCTCAAAGAGGGAAAGGGACCAACAGATGGAAAAAGAGGAGAGACAGAGAAAGAATTAGGGGTGTACGTATTTTAGGTATATATACCAATTTTCCAAAAGGAATATAAACTTTATATACTGCACATATATACCAGAAAATATCCTAAAAATAATTAATTAATTAGCTAATTACTTAATTTAAAAAAGAAATTTACTAACCATCTGTATGCATGCTCAAATGTATTTCTTTTATGAGACTGTAAGCTTCATGTGGATATTATCAAAAACCTAAAAAAGCTCTTGAACATAACGAATGCTCAATAAATATTTATATCACTTGTTTAAAAAAAGGAGAGTGAAGCAGAACAGATGAAAAGAGAGTAGAAATGAGGGGGAAAAGGTGTAGGGGAGGAAAGCAGGAAGACAGAAAGGAAACAACCTTATAATTAGTCTAAGTCTGTAATGGAGAATGGAAAGTAATATTGTCTTCTATGAGATATCCTTTTCAGTTTATCCTGTAAGAAATGTGAGTTTTGGAGACAGTATTTCCTGGTTTTGTTCATAGCTCTGTATCTTCATTAGTTTAGTTAGCTTTTCTTTGCGTCCACTTTTTATAAGTAAAATGGAAACTATTTATTTATTATTTTGTAATCATTAAGTAATAGAGAAAAAACATGTAATAAGTTCCACAACTAGCCAAGAGCTTCAAACATGTTAGCTGCTTTTATTATTACTATTTTTCATTGGTACATAAGTATGTGTTATATTTTTGCCAGTTAATTTTATATCTGTTATTGTTACTCTTACCTTTTATCGGCCAGTCTATGCCACTTTAAATTTCCATAATGATCAACTTTTAAATCTCAGCATTTGCAAGGTCACTCTACTTCATGTGTCCTTTGTGTCAGTGAGATCTCTATGCTAATTTATCCTTGCTCCAGGACCCAGACTGATGGTCTCTCCATCATTTACAGCATCAGTGGGTAGCATGGAAACAAGAAATTGTCACCAGCTGTTAAACACTTCCACAAGAAATGATACACATCAGGGCTGCTCACATTTTCTTGGCCAAAGGAAGACACGTGGCCATAATCAGATTTCATGGTGGAAGTGAGATGCAGTTCTTTCACATGTAATTTCCCCTAAAAAGAGGGAATTACGGAAATTATAAAAAGCATGACTGAGTTTCCCACATCACTGTCAGATCAGAATTTTCTCACTGACAAAACAGAAGTATTTGTCTTCTATTGTATTTGTGAATATTCAATGGATAATACGCAGAACATTTACGACAGTGCCTAGGATATGGTCCTCATACAATCACTGATAAATACTGGGATCTATTGTTATATGAAATCCTTCTAAGTCCTGAATCAAAATGTGTGTAGTCTGCTGCCCTCTCAGCACTTTACCCAATGCTCTGAACAATCTACTTAATACATATTTGTGAATTGAATTGAATAGCGTTCCAGCAGCATGGCTGGGACCACCCACCAGCTGGCAGACCAAGCACATGTAGGTTTATCAGTTCCATTTCCCCTGCCAAACACCAATGCACTTCACTAAGCATCTCTCAGTTGCAGTTCTCTATTTTGGCAACCTAATTGACCTTAATGTAAATGTTCCCAGCTACATAAAACATGTTGCGAAGTGCACAGCACCAGTTGCAGTTGACTGCCAACTGCCATGACACTATATGCATGCAATTTTTTCCCTTCCACAAACCCTCCTGAACAAAGGACAATGTGTTTCCTAGAAACCTCTGAACAGTCAGTATGCAGAGTACCAGTGGTACATTTTAGTAATTGCTGCATAAAAAATGAAGAAAAAAATAAAACATATTTTAAAAGTAAGGTTATGTTTTCTGGTAAAACACCTCTCTTTAATGGGATCCTCACAAAGATTCCCTGCCTATGTAAAATCTGATTGGCTTCTGTTCCTTTACATTACTCTCACAATTAAATATGAGGCCACAGCTGGTGTGTGTGGCGGGGATATGAAATTTGGAAAAAAGCAACCTAGTTCAAGGTTTCTGCCCACCACTGCATACTAGAGGACCCTTAGGACCCTACTGGATTTTTCTTTAGATTGTATATGTTCTAATAAATGTAAAAAATGTGCAATCTCTTTCCAAAAGCTAGCGAAAGGAATTGACAGAAAAAGAAAATACAAAATTCATATGAATAGGTTAAAATTGTTATACAAATATTAGGAATCATCAGTGAAATATTTTCTTTTAGTCTGTGATAGATTATTTATTTGCTTACTTTTCCATGTTTGATTTCAGTCACTACTCTGCAGTAAGGCTGCCCCTACCTTCCACAAATGTATGTTTGACGAGTAGCAAAAAACCACAGGAAAAGAACACTGTGATTCAACCCTGTCCTAGAGAGATGATCTTCAACCAGGTTTCTGCTTGACAGTAGTGGTCAAGACAGAGTCTCCCAATCCATTCAAATGGCTCTAATCTAGAATTTATGCAGATGATACAAAATTCAGAACCACTGAAGCCCAAAGCTAAGAGTTAAATGAAATGTCTGAGACTTTAAGCATGTTCATGTAAATATATAAGCTCTGCAGAGTAGTACATGGGAGGGTGCTCTTAATACATTGTTAGAAATTTTGAGAGAATCTGTCAATTAGAGGGAATGGAAAACAATCCTTTCTCTGATCCAGCTGAGTTTTTCTTAACATTGAGCTTCTAGCCCTTGTTTGGTCTATTATTTCTTACTTTTTTTCACAGGGTTTCCCTCTATAGAGTGAAACCATCCTCTCATTAAGGTTTCTGCCATTATCCACATTATTCTTCAAATTGTGATCCACTTTTGAAAAGCTCCAAAGTTTATCTGTGGTTGTTATTTCTTATATTGTATTTCCTTCTTTCTCTCTACAGGTGCATAAACTAAATTATCCATTATGGCCCTGAAATTGAGCAAAAACAAGTATTCTTACATTGTTAAGAGTCATTTGCAGCTAAATGGATCAATGGTTTTCTGGTGGCTTTTAGTTACATGGCTAATTTCTATTGTGAACTTTCCTTCAGTTTCTTACTGAAAGTGTTTACTTTATGTACAAACCAACTACTTAAGGCTCTTTTCCAATGCCTGCCAGGAGCAAAATAAGACCTTTTATACCATGTCATTAAGTGATGTTGATCACACCCAAGGAAGATACATGAAAAAATAGAACAGTCAAACAAGAAAAGAAGGAAGCATGAGATTTAAAAGAAAAGAGATAGGAGAGGACAAAGAGAAACAAAGAGAAAGACCATTTCATTATAAAGAACATGTAAGGTTATAAAGAACATATAAAACTAGTCTCAGGTAGATATATCTCCCTTCAAAATAGCCAGGAAGCAAGAAAAAGTGGAGCTGGAGAAGGAAGAAAGAGTTGTATAATTTTTATTGTTTCTTTTTAATTACTTTTTGGCAGAGCGTTTAGTTTGTCCACTTGAACAAATAAGTTGATTAACATTGTACATTAAATTTTCCTATAATTTATTAAATGTAACATGATTAAGGATATAAAATAGGTATCATTTATAGTTTGCTACTTGGAATTATTTTCCATTTTATTCCTTTTTCCTACACCTTTCTCTTTTGCTTAATCCTACTATTCCTGGTCCAGTGGTAATATTTTTTCCCTCATTAAGCCTTTATACAATTTATCTTTCAGTCTGATTTTACTACATTTTAAAAGAACAATAAAATAAATAAATACAGCTTACAGTGTCGATGTTGTATATTGTTTCCTAATTGTTGCTTGAGTTTAGGCTACATCATTAGAACTTTTAGGTGAAATCCTGATTTAGAACATAATGTGCTCAGTATTTTAGTATGTTTTATTAAACATATTGTCAATTTGCTACTCCTTTTGGTTCTTTGTCCCTACCTGATAAAGAAAAAAAAAAAAGGGGAAGATAGCAAGAAAAAAAAAAGAAGGAAAGAAGAGCACAAGTAAAGCAGATGCCACACCTTCAGTTAAGGACTTACTGGGTTTAAGACAATAGATCAAGTAATTTAAAAATATTCTGCATTCAGCTATTTAGCAATACTAGAAAAACCATTATTAGTTGGTCTTACATAATGAAAAAGTGTCTGTACACAGTTAATTATACAAAGTTGCATGTCAAATAGGAAGTAGATGTCTCATTAAGATTTTCATCACTAACTTACTGACATGTTAATGTCATAAATGATTTGAATTATGCTATTAATACATCCAGCACTACTATCTAAATGTAAACTGAGTAAAATTAAATAAAATCAAGATTATGCTTCTTGAATCAGTAATTGCATTTACTATTTTGAAATACTTGGTTGCCACATTTACCAAGGGGCTACTAAAATGGACAGTGGTCTACAGAACATCCCCACCACTGTAAAATATTCCCAAAGTAAAGAAGGATGTAGATTTTTTTATGGGTCAGGATTAATCTATTTCCACTGATTTTTCTGAGAACCATCGCTATATATTTGTTATAGTTTTCCCCTCTTCTTTGAGGAAAATATTTTACTAAACAAAATACGTCAATCAATCTTTGTTTATTGGAATGCTATGGATAATTCAGGTCTAAATTCTTGGTAGACCTCTGCAAAGTGATTGGTGAAATTTATGGGCCCAGCTGGTTTGCAGTTGTAAAACCCTATATTTTTAATGCAAAATGGCATCTGTGCCTGCTAATTGGATACTTAGGCATACACACATAAATTGCCTGGAAATTAGAAAGGTGTATTTCTTAAGTCCTGCCCACATACTGCCATTTTGAGAATCATTGCTCAGACTCATTTTTTTCTCTTTGTTATTCTTGTAAAGGGGTAGAAAAAAACCTTCTCCTTGCTATAAATATTGCCCACTGGGGAAACATCCTTCCTCCTCCTAATCCAGTTTTAATCCTTCAAAGCTCTGAACTAAGAAATCACTGTATGTTGTGGTACCTGATATTCTAAATAAGTTTGGGCTCTCTGATCAGTGACACCTGCCTAGTAAGAAAGGAAAAACGAATCAATCTGGTGAATGCCATAGACAACGTTGCCTCAGAATTTGATTCCAAACTAAACTCTGAGGCCTCAGTCAGTATTAAGCCTTGCCAAACGTTCCTGAACATTTTAGTTCTCTGCTAAAATTGTCTAGTTTACAATGTAATAGTAGTCATAAGATCAAAGAATATCCATCACCAGTTTCATGCAAAGTTTATTAAATTTGCTCTCATAATTATTGTGAGCTCTAGAAAAGATGTCTCAGGCTTCAGTGCCCATATGTCTGCCTCTTACACAGATTGCTTTATCATTCTTCCATGCACTGGTAATTTCCATTAGAAAGCTTGCTAACCTGGTATTGATGAGTACAAACCATAATCTGAAGGTGAAAAGGGCTCACCCACTCTGATCTACAGTGAAGCCAATACTAGCTTTCTGGGAAGAAAAGAAATAGAAGAAAGTAAACACCAAACAGCTGGTGTGCCTGCTCTTTTAATGTGAGCATTACAAAGTGTGAAACAAGAATGCAAAGAAGGAAAATGATTTTCAGCGATTTATTCCCTTTAGAATAGAAAGCTTTGGCTGCATTTTAAGGAGACTTTTCACCTCAAGGTCACAGCCTGAAACTCATCTGGATTTATGCATAGTGTTCACATTCAATTATTTTTTAGCTTTTTTGTAGAACTGCCTCCTTGCTTTGCACACATTGTTTATACCCATTGGATGTTCTGCACATTTGTCCTGTACTTTGTTGCCTGAGTTTGTAGGGCGTATGACTTGATCTTTTAAATTGGTTGATTGGGTTATGATGGATAGTTTTATCTGCTTTCTTCCCTTCTCCACCTAGAAATAATGAAGTTGGAATTGAACTTCCTGTTCCTTGGTGCTCGATAGAAAAATAAAAAGGGAGGGAATAGGATAGTGCTTGGTGGACTTATGCACTTAGAAATGTACACTCCATCTATTAGTTACTCTAACCAGTATAGAAGTATCAAAATAGGGTAATCAGCTGATTTCATTGCTTTCCTTTTATTGATTATTTGAACTATACAGGCATGGAGAAAATTACTTGGGCACATTAAAGCACACAGAAAATCTGAAATAAATTTTATGGACAGATATATTATAATAGATGTATTAAATAGATTGTATTGATTGTATATATTTATTTTAAGGATAACAATAATTTTTATTAGCAAACATTAATTATGAACTTCTGCAAAAGTAACTGTAAAACTGTAGGTGATTTAAATTAGACCTCTTAATGAATTCATTTAGCAAGAAACATTTATTGGTGCAAAATAATTTTGAACTGCAGAGTAAGACAATAATGAACAAGTAATATACAATAAATATTTTTGGAAACTCTTAGGGACTGAGAAATATTATCATGTGAATTAATTAGGAAAGGTTTAATAGAAGATATAGCACATAAAAATTATACAGTTCAGGAATGAGAAAGACAGGCAAAGGCTATTGTAAGAGCAGTGTCCCTTAGATGAAGTGCAAGGCTTTGGGATGTTTAAGGCAAACTGAAACAGCACTTTTTTCTTTCGCCCATAAACCTAGGCCAGCCCTTTAGTTTTTTGTCTTTACCCCTCTTTTCTTATTCCATTAATAAATAAAAGTCATTGGATAGGGGGCTGCAGTCCCGCACTGCAGAGTCCAAAATCTCTTGGTTCTGAGCTGCTGAGATGGCCTTTGAAGGCTGTGAGGTGAGGAGCTCAGCTGAGAATTTCAGCCAAGGAAGAGAACCAAGTCTAAATGTGTTGAAATTGTAGTTTGGGGCTTTAGCATTTTTCTTTCATTTTCTTTCAGCGCAATCAATTGCCTTCTACAGACATTGAATTCACTTACAAAGTTAAAACAGAGAAATAAAATGGAATGCAATGATCAGGAAATTCCATTTGTTTTTTTTCCCCTCCTTTTCATCATTTTGTTGAATATGTGCAGAACTATATGAGGTTATTCATTTGTACCCAAACAGGAATATAGGATTTGCCATATTGGATCAGTCCATTGGTCCATCAATGTTGTATTCTCACTGCCTCTGGCATCAGATGATACATGAAGCACCAGAGGAGAGCGAACTCTCCCCATCCCCATAAGGCAGCGAGTCAATTGTGCAGTGCAATATATGGGGTGAAGTCTTCAGTGCTGAGGATGGGACTGTATGAATGGAATCAGGATTTGAAGATGTCTAAATGGGACAGATACTGCATTAGTTGAAGACATATTTAGGCAATCCTTACCTTTAGAAATTGTGCCTAATGTCTTACTGCTCACTTTCAATTATAAGTGCTATTATTTATCTCACAATAATAAATTGAAATAGTGGCATCAAATAGCCCTATTCCAATAAGATGAAGGCAACATTGTATAATAACTGACACACTGCTGCTTTCCCTCTGGTGGAAGCATAAAAGCAATCAGAACCAGAATTTAGCATAATATCTCAGAATCTGACCCCTTTTTTAACATAGCAATTATTATAAAAGGTCCACAGTCTGATTCCTCACTGTCATTACTCACTCACTCCTCAAGAAAACACTACATTAGGTAAAGGATGCTATCAGAATAGCACCGTAAGTGCCAGTGTATTTGGGCAGTTGAGGCACCACGAATAATGACCACGCAGGTAAGAACAAGCTGTGTGCCAGGGGTGTGGCCCAAATGAACGAACACATGCACACAGAGAACGAGATGCTGGAGTGAGGCAGAGCAAATGCTCTGCTATCAGTTTCTTTCTAGAGAAGAATCTGAACAAAACATAAAATAATTACTCTGAAAGAAATAATTAGCCTGGAATTTTCCAAATCCAATATTTGTGCAATTCACAAAGTACTCTTAGTTTTAGTAATAAATTATAGGATGGGAATTGCGTTCAATAGATAAGGTACAGTTCCCTGATCAGAACAGTAATTTTGCAAAAAGTATTTCTAGTCTCTCTAGTGATTTTCAACCAGAGAGCCCCTGCTCAAACCAGTTGATAATGATTATAATTCTGATGGTAGGACTAGCTACCCAATCAGAGGGACTCCAAGTTACCCATTAAAAAGTTCATCAAAGGTATTGAAAATGTGCCCAATTATTAAATATTAAACCATAAAGCATTTTCCTTTTTTATTTGTTATTCAATGTCACATGTAAGCAATTAAATTTAAATGATTAGCATGAATTTTAATGTTCATCTTTGTATTGTACACTATCAGTTTTAATTTCAAATGTGAAAACATTTAAATTGCATGTGGAATCAATAAAATCACATGATTTACATTTTAAACTCCTATATTAATATAAACCTGTTTTTTTTTAATCAAGACAGGAGAAATACACAAGACTAACTCAACTATTTGTGATCCTCCACATTTTCTGATACTCATGTATTCTGCCAAAAGTCTCTACCTCTGAGTTAATGATAAGAATTGAAAAGAAAAGAAGTATGTGTTGCCCTTTCATTCTCTTTCATTTGAAGGCATTTTAAGGTAAGTGGTTAGGTGATATACAGGGGAGTAACTTCAGTGAAGAAGGATATGTTAGGATCCTCAATTGTTCACTATTTTTAGACCACAATTGTCTTCCTACTGAATTCAAAGCCAATTCAGGTTCAGCAGAAAAGGACAATTTCTTGGGAAAAACATGGCCCTACTCACTGACTTACAGTTGTGACACCTTAGCTTGGACTTGAATTCTGATCCTCACTGCCTAAATATAGTATATTTCATGCAATCAATGGCTACTTTCATTGTCAGTGGTTTATTTCATACAGAAAAACAGAGTGTGCCCAGTTAGAATTAAAATGACAAGTAAAGCAAAGCACAACAAAATGTGAAATGATAAATTAATTCATTCATTGAACTCTAGAGACTAATGAAAGGAAATATACATATATAAGAAAAATAAAAATTATTCTTCTCAGACTATGACCCATTTTATAAAAATAGTATGCCAGAGTATCATTTAAATGCATGGATGAATGAATTTCAAAGGATTTTGTAAAGTGTACACTAGAGAGCTTAACAACACATAAAACCCTAAAATGCTTGTTGTATGTCTATTTTCCTATCATTATTAGCCCTGAAATTCTCAAATGTAAAACAGCTTTATGCTTGTTTCAAGAAGAGTAAGAAAGGGGGCATGAACTGGGCTGGAAGCCACAGTGATTGCTGTCCACCGCTGAATTATTCAAGGACAAGTAACTCAAGAGGGTTAATGAGTGCTTGCAATGGCCAGGAAAGTAACAGAGATGAAGTCTTCAGGCTCATGGCACAAAAACAAAATCTGTGTGTGTGTGTGTGTGTGTGTGTGTGTGTGTGTTGTGTGCATGTGCATGCTTCAGGCCTGACAAAGGAGCCATGGTCTGATTATTAAATTTCAATGAGTATTTCATCTGAATATTACATTACAATGGGTTTCTCACAAATCCAGGGAACTAGATAGCACATTGCCAGTCTTGAAGGAATAATTTTTTTTCTTGTAACATTACTCTATCTTTTGTTCTGTCACTTCCTTTTTTACATGCTATCATTCATGCACACACACACGTATATATACACACCAAAAATATATATATATATATTTTCATTTTTTGCTATACTTGGTTGGTCTGTCATGACTCAACATTAGTTCATGAATCTTATCTTTCCTGGTTAAAAAAAAGAAAGAAAAGCAAAAAAAAAAAAAAAGAGAGAGAGAGAGAGAGAGAAGAAAGGAAGCTATACAGCATACAAGATTTCCCAGGACAGAGACTGTTGCTTGCTTAATTTTGCATTTGTAGGAAAAGTTAGAATGTCATTTGCTTATGCTCAAATAATGCATCATGGTGTGTGTGTGTACACACACGTGTGTGTGTGTAAAGTCAGACTGGGTTGGGAGGTAAGAGATTGAAAATGAATGCAGGAGCTGGCAATAGACAGAGTCCGTGGTATCCATCAAAACTCTCATGCTCAGAGCCATATTACCAGTGGAAACTTCCTGAGAATTGTCTACTAGATACCTTTTAAATGCATGAGAAGAGGTTTCCTCTTGTAAATTGATCTACCAAAAAATATATTTTTTTATTCCTATGAAGTAAGAAAAGAAAAAAAGCAATCATAAAATGTCTGGATTTTTCAAAAATAATTTAAAATGCATAACGAAATATCTAGCCATTCTAGAAAAATCATGAAAACCTCACCACAGGACAGCAACAACAAAAAATTTGCCTATGAAAACAATGCTCTTCTCTCCTCCTGTTACACAGAGGCCTGCAGTCAGCTTCCCCGCTGTAATTCTCTTCGACACCAGGGATATTAAGAATGTGAAGAAAATGCTCGAGTAGATTATAAATAATAGTGTGAGACACAGTGAATTATATTTTCTAATAATTGGCATTACACTATAGGACTGCTGAGGACAGGAAGGATGAAAGCAAAGAGAATGTGAATGCAGCGAGTCAAAGATTTCTTATCTCAGGAGTAGGGGTGGAAACAAGTGAGGAAAATACTGAAACAAAGAGAATAAAAGAGAAGGGAGAGAGGTAGGAGGGAAAGCAGGAGGGTAGGGGAGGAAAGGGAGAGTAAGGAGAAAGACATAGAGAAGGAGGAAAAGAAAGAAAGGCGACACGAAAAGGCCAGGGCTCATTTTAGGGTGGTGTGGTGCCGTGTCACACATCTGAGTAAAATAGACTAAAGGAAAAGCACACAGCTGTGCCTGTAGAGATAAGGGTGTGTCTGTCACCCAGGGGAAGCAATTCCAGTTTCCATGGAGTGGATAATTGCAAATGCTACTTCCCCTTGAAAATAAAGGGGAGGAAAAACATACACATACATTTCTTAAATTTCCACTGTCTTTATATCTGCTTATTTTATATAAAGCTGATGCACAGGTGGCAGCACTACAGCAACTAAGCACATTGTTGGTGTCCCTTAATTAGTCTGTAATATCATTGCAAAAAATCTTTGAAGCAGTTTTACTTCCCTGCCTACTTCACATGATTTGGAGGAGTATCTAACAAGATTAATACCCAGGAAAGCATTTTTTAAAATGTAAAACACTATCTCTCTTGGGATTTCAACACATCTTGAGAGATAGTTCCTTGTGAGGATATTCCTCTTTTAACAAAAGAGAAAAGACATTACTTTTTTATGGAGGTATTGTGAAGTGAAGTGTTAAAGCAGGAACATAAAAAATTTAAGGCCTGAAAACACACTACAAAGGAGGAGCTGAGGCTGGGAATTATTTATCTAGATTGTTTGTCTACATAGTCAAATCTAGCCAGACA
The DNA here is from genome assembly GCA_004363535.1 of Dasyprocta punctata. Lineage (NCBI taxonomy): Eukaryota > Metazoa > Chordata > Mammalia > Rodentia > Dasyproctidae > Dasyprocta > Dasyprocta punctata. Next base: position 31,405 of record RJWM01008430.1, on the reverse strand, counting down.
ACGGCTCTGCTCATGGCAGATTATCCTGACACTTCCAGAAGCTTCGATGCGGATACACAGTCAGGGTTGCTAATTGTGTCCAGGAAAGGTAAATGTTCATCCCAGTGGACTCCTAGTTAAGAATAACATAGAGGAAAGAAGCACAGAAAGAGATCAGGAGTCCAGAAGGAATGGTAGGGAAGATAAAAGAAGTTTTATATGAAGATGAAAAAGAAAAAGTAAGAAATCAAAGGAGAGACCACTGTGTTCAGAAAAATGAGACTACTTAACAAGAAGACCAGAGATTAAAAAAGAGGGAAAGAAAAATAAGATATTTATTCAGCTATCTTGCATAAGCATGTTCGCAGAATATTTAAGCACCAAACGACTTATATTCAAGTTCACATATGACAGAAATCACTGCTCACTGTGAAATTCCACTTCAAATTTCCAATACTCCATATTGTCATTGAAACACCATTATGGGCTTAGCCGGAAGGAACATAGGTAAGAGTAGAGATTCATCTCCATACTTTGCCAAAATCATTTCTTTGTAGTCACAGCAGTGTATAATTCAAGGGAACTAGGATTATACACTGTATAACGCAGAATGCTTCTTCAAGCCTGAATTCCAGCCTGCTCCTTTGTTCTAATTTCTTCTATATCTAGGCCAATAGACCTTTGGCTATTTAAATGGTAGATTTCCCAACAAGTATCCGAAGCAGTCAAGTGTTATAAATGATTAAGAATTCTGTTCAGTAACCTAGTCATGAATTTATAACTTTTATTAGATTTTTCTCCACTCCTCTTGCTTTCCCTCCCACAACCATACACACGCATACACACATACACACACACACAGCCCAATATATATCCACTTTATCATTAATCACAGGGTTAATTAATATAAAATAACACAATGTCCTATTGGATACTTTCATGTAGCCAAGGCACTTAAGCAGCAGGCAATGCTGTAAAAAACAATGATGTGCCGGTCTGGCACTCTGATGAATTAAATTTGCAAAGAATATTATGCGACCTTTGTTACCCTGACTCCTTCCCTGTTAACAGAACTGTAATTTTGTCTGGTTTTCAAGTGTAGTATGCTTTGGGGCATCTGCATCTTTTCTTAGTCCCAGGGGGTGAATCTTTCACAATAACAAACCTGGACAACACATGAGGAGAAGCATGCTTGCAGATTACAGTAAGAGTTTATAATTAAGGGACACAGAAAAGGTCATACCCTTTTCTCTGCTTAAAACCTTTGAATATATTTGTCTAAGGCTGCCATGGGGCAAACCTAAGGACTATACCTGATATCCTGAAAATAGGAAAGACTCTGAATCTTTGATGATTAGTTTAAAAACACCCAACTTCATAGCTTTTATAATTCTTGGCATATAAAATAATGAAATATCCTTCCATATCTCTTCTACATTAGATTATTACACACATACACACACACATGCGTGCACACACACACACATATACACACACACACACACAGAGTAATTATTCCCATTGCTGCTCTGAGTAAACTTAACTGGTAACCAGAAAGAAACACGGAAATCAAGGCAAAATGAAGATGCATAAGCTTTTTTTCTGCAAATATGTATTTTATTTTTTTGTGTGTTTTGTGAAAAATAAACAAAATTTCATAGCAAGATAATAATAGAGTAACAATAGCTAACACACTCTATATCATTATCTTCAAAGTAGTTACTGAGCATATATGACATAAAATAAAAAGATTCTCACTAATCTCGGGAAGATATATATGCTCATCAACTCATGAATGGGTAAAGAAAATACACAATGGAACACTACACTGCTGGAAAGAAATGTAAACTTAAGGCATTTGTAGGCAAATGGGTGTAACTTGAGAGTATAATGTTAAGAGAAATAACAAAGATACACAAAGAGAGATAATCTTGAACAGATGTACAGAGGAGAATGGTTTGGGAAAATGGGAGATTTGAGAAATATTCTTATTTGGTAATAGAGAAAATGTGTGAGAATGAGATCAAATAAAGACATAGAGGAGTTGGTTTTGAAGAACAAGAGGGATATTTATCTTCTTAAACTGAAAAACATCAAATTAAATTTTGTTATTAAACTATATCCACAATTGTAAAGGCAGGGACCTTGTGGGGGTATATAAAAAAGTCAACCAAATTTTTCCTGCTCAAATCAAATCTAAAATTTTAATCTAAAGACTGAGGTCTAGTTGAGTACTTACTATTTTGTAGTGATTCTGATGAATTTTCAGATACTTATAGAACTGGTGATTTCTTTTTTCAAGAAAAATTGGAGAGGAAATAAAAAATGCTGAACAAAAGAATTGGTGGGGTAGAGTTGAAGTTCTTGTTTTGGAGACCTGTTTGTTTATAGTCCTCAGATTTTCAATTGTGGGATTCTCAGGAGTCATACAGTAGTCACATACGAGGAGCTAAGAAGATTGACTACATGCTTGTTTTAGTTCAAAGGTTTTCTAGGGCTGAGTTGATAAAAATTTGTGGTGGAGCATGATAGACTAGGTACTGGTTTCCTTTGAACTTAAAGAAGGGGTGCATTCACTTGGTAAGATGTTTTAGTGAAGTCTGTTTAAATCTCACAGGTCTTGGGTAAAGATCGATAAACTTTTAAGATAGTCTTTAGAAATCACCAAGTCCATCTGTTCTTGAGAACTCACCTGTATAAAAATGTCTCCTTTTTCTCTCTGAGACTTACATATTGGAAAGAAAACAATACTTTTAAGGAAATAAAATATTATGCAACATGCTATTATTCAAAACAAATAAAGTGAAGCTACTTTGAATAAAGAAAGTAGAGGCCAAGATGTTCCTCCTTGGTGATTTGCCTTTCTCTTCTTTACCTCTGTGTGAGTCCCAGTGATGGTAAATCACTGTTAGATCACTGATGAAAGTCAAGCTTTCTCTACTGGTTGCAAAATCTTGCATGGTACTGACTTAAATATTAGTACAATCAGGGACGGAGGAATCCAGAAAGTGGCCATTGCAATACAGAAAACGCTAAGTGAATGTGCAGATTGGGGTCATCAGGTTCCACTGGAAAGTACTTGCTCTTGTAAGTGAAATCTATTTAAATTACAAAATGGAAGGAATTTTACATGCACAATCTTTGACAGTAATTGGGAAGAAATATTTTTTATCCCCAAGTTTCATATATGAAAATTGAAACCATCTATGTTATTCTCTGATTTTTACTTCTGCAATTTTGCATTGGCATCTGAACATGATTCATCTTTAGAACAAAGGACTCTAAGAAAACTAAAGTCAGTAATTTATGAGTTTAATGGCCCACTACCAAGTATAATTTAGTAATGATCTTTCCTATCCACAAGTACTAAATTCTTACAGTATAATATAAGAAAATTGTGACATTAAATCCCAGTTTCACAGAAAAATGTTTGCTTCCTTTTTAAATCATGCACTTATTCATTCATTCATTTATTCATTCATTCAAAACTTTCTACTGAGCTTCTGCTATTTGCCAGGTACTTGGTTGGGTCAGGAAAGGGAGAGGATAACAATAAAACAGGAATGGGATGATCTTCACATTGTAATGCTAACTTCTCTCTACCTTTTCTTGATCTCCAACAGCTGGCTCCTGTAAATCCCATTGTTCTTGGTGAATCAGTCACAATGTTTCTGATGATCACCTTCCCTGGAATCTGACCCAGTTTCCCACAGCTCTGCCCTCAGTGTAGTACTAAACCTAAGAGATCCTAGACTGAACACAATCCTCCCTACCCTCCTGCTGATCTTTACTGCATCCTTGTTGATTTTGTCAGCTCAGAGTAATTTTTTTTTACCGTCTCCCTTTTGTTTTGTTTTTGTTTTCTAACCTGACAAAGCTCCAGTCAATCCTCTGCCTTATTCAGAACAAGTCATTTGTAATGGAGTTGATGCAAAAACATTTCCCATCATTTTCTGTGCAGATTTTGGCATTTAACAAGGAGGTAAAAATAAAAACTTTGTTAGTAGGCAGTAAAACTCTCCACAACTGAATATTCACGTCGTTCATGGATCAGCAAACACCTCAGTTTGCCTGTAATTGAAAAAAACATTTGGCACATTTCTATTAAAAACCTTCCCCTTCATGAATGTTTAAACAAATTAACTTGAACAAGAAGCAGTGATACGCATATCAAAAACAATTCTTAAACCTGAAGTCAACTAAAGCATAGGGAAATCAGTGAGCTGGCAGGTATTCTTTCTGAATTTCACAGTAACTATTTCCACTGCACCCTTCTCCTTTCAAGCAAATGCTTTTACTTTTATCTTGGATGCTCTTAGAACTCTGGTCATTGCTAAAGAATTCTAAGTTTCCAAAACCAAGCATGTTTTTGCACGACCATAGTAAGATTAAACCGGGACATTCTATTGGACTAATGAGCTTAGGGTTCTCTCACTGATGATTAATGGTGCCTCATAAATGCCTATTAAAGAATACCCCTGAAGTGTGTGTCCAATGAGATTAGTTGTACTTGCATAGCTGCATTCTGGTATATGGACAAGAAGATTCCAGAGTTAGTTCTGCCTTCAAAACTAGGCCTGTAGCCTTGAAAAATTTTCCTTCCTTCTCAGAGCCTTAGTCTATCTGAAATATAGGGCAGGATGGCATCCAAATCCAATGATACTAAGAAGTGGCTGAGTGATTTTCTTTTTTAGCCCAGCTAAAATCATTGTCATATGTGTGCACAGTCTAAAAGAATCTGTGGTCATATATTAAAATAAAATGTGTGTACAAAGTAGTGGTTCTCCTCAATTCCAAGGCAAGCACATCACCTGTAACTGTACTTACAGTCTTTCCATTCATATTTTCCATAAAAACCAGGAAAGGTATTGATAAACTCTTATTTTTCTACCCTCTGAGATTGGATGGGGGAGAAAAAGTTAACAATTCATTGGTGTATTGTGACTATTTTACATAGGCAAGAATTTCTCCCATTTTGAATGATGTTTTATTTCTGGAGGAAATAACTTACCACACTGCTGTCTGGTTCTCATTAGCCTGACAGCACTGTACTCATAGGGTTCTTCTTTCCAGGAAATGTATGTGGAAGTTACTAGTCTTTAGTAGGGCTCATTAAAGAGAGGAGTTGTGGAGGGAGAAAGAGACAGACAGAGATAGTGACAGAGACAGAGAACTGAAATCTAGAAAGATGAAGGGAAAAATGCAAAAGAAAAAAAAGAGAAATGGGAGAAACTGAACTGAGAGATTTCAGGGAAATTATGTCATATGAGTTAATGGATTCCACAACGACAATTATAGAAAATAAATTAAATAAAGCAAGTTTGATGCTTTCTTAGTTTCCTGTTTATATCTTCTTGCCCTAACTTATTTATGCCTTTTATCATATCATTAATGAAAAATATTTTTCCTTAGTATGTCTTTAGTTCTTTCTTATTAAGTAGGGGAGATAATTCTGACTTATTTTGATCCACAAAACAGTTCTTAAACCAGCCACATCTGTCCTACAATGGAGAGACAAGGAAAGCAAAGTAGTGTGGTTCTGGCAGTTCATCACTTGCCTTTACCCCAGCCCCAATTCCGTGGCACACTATCACATCTTTGAATGTTTCCTGATTTCCTTTAAACTTTAGGAAAAGTCAAGTCACATGTATGTCCTGAGGGATAGAACGCTGTCCAGGTGAAAGGAGGAATTGCTTATTAGTTCAAAGAGTTTTGAATCAAGCTGTAGTAGAGGTAAGAGAATGAAGTAAGCATATGCTATAAACCTTGGGAACTTATCAGAAATGAGTGTTAGGAGTTTTCTTCACAGTGATTACAAACTTAATAGCTTTACGGACAGTTGACCACAGCAACTTTTGTATTAATGCAGGTGTTTTGAATGAATTTATTTTGCTTCTTGGAAGTTTCATTTCTACTTTGAATTCTGTGTGTCTGTTTCTCACTTTTTCTGTCTCTTCCTCTTCTCCTCCTTTTTATTTCTGCCTCCAGTTCCTTGTGTTACATAATTTTGGAATGAACAATTACTCTAATTTTATTTAAAAAAATTACAGCAATAGAGAGCAAATTCTTAAAATAGCTTTAAAATTTACCAGAATGAATTGTCTTTGTTTTCATTTCTGTTTGATTATCCATGCATCACTAAGATAAGTATTACAAGTAAATATAGATTTAATCTCTAGATGCTACCACTAAGGGAAAACAAATACTTCATGTGAACAGAAGAAAAGATAGACAAAAAAAAAATCTCTGCTGATCAAATCTTTCATTTTCAAGCAGAAATAATTACGGTGATGGTCAGTGGGGAGATCTGAGCAATTTACAGAGGTATAACAGTGGTTTCCATCAACACAGTTTTATATTCAGGGCAAGGCATAGAACTCTAGTTCCTGAAGCATTGCCTATAATCTTTATTTCATTTTTAGATGTTATGCTGTAATAAAATGTAAAAAGGGAATACATAAAAAGTTATAGAGGTGGGAAAAAACACAGTTTGAAGTTGTATGGCATTTCTTGACAGGGCATGTTCCTAAGGATATGCAGAGAATAACAAATGCCATTTGAAAGAAGTACACTAGAGATCTGAAACTAGATTGAAAACCCAAGTCAATTTTCCTGAGTGTCATTTGATTAGCTTTCTTATATAGAAAAGAGGTTTAAACAATGCTGGGATTCTGAGTGCAGAGGTGCTTGGGAACACAGTGAGAAATGGGTTCCTCCCACCAATTTCATTCCGGTGGCTTTACAACATTATCTTTTCATATTCTTCCTGTGTTTTTGTAATAATCCATAAATGAAGCAATGTCAGAGAAGATGTGATTGATTGTGGTGAAACACACGCATACACACACACACACACACACACACACACATGCACACACACTTGCAATACGTTATTTTTCTATTCCCTTCTCAATTTGTCCCAGAGTTGCTCCAGGCAAATACCTGTATCCTATTGCCTGTTTTTGGTAGGAAGATAGAAACAAAATTCTCAAGCTTGAGAGAGTACTATCCAGGTAACAAGCAACTCAACAGTGCCCAATGTCTGTTTTTACATCCTTGGGAATTTCTTTCATTGCTGTCCTCGTGATTACTCTGCTATCTAGAGAAAAATAGAAGTCTACATAGCATGTGAGAATGATGTTTGAGAGAGTGACTTGTAGGATCAGTGCCCATCCTTCCCCATTCACTTCATTTTGTCTATATTGAGCAGAACAGAAAATTTGTGCATTATCATGACCACACTAACCTCTAACTGGGCTTTATGCTGCTTAGTTCATCACTGGTTCAGTATGTTGTGCTGTCTGTACTCTTTCACCTTTTATGTGTTTCATCAGTACTTAACACGCATTTGGTTTTAGCCCAATAAATAACTGGATTTGGTGGGGGCATTGCAGGGGTCCTTCATTTTGGTTATAGTGCCACAACTATTTTAGAAACATGGAGTTTTAGAATTTCATGCATGCATTTAGAACACACAAGTGCTTCTTGGGCTATGTCAGTTATTAGGTACTATCTTGCCCTCTCTTCTCTCCTTTCCCTACATATTATATGTAATTTTGAGCAGTACTTACTATGGTAGATAATTTTGAACCCTAACTAGTAATAGTAAGCTTAATCAGAATAAACATCCCACACAACATTGACAGAATATTTCGAAGGGGTGAGAAGCCCCACATAAGGAGGGCAATAAAATGATATAATATTAATATAAACAGATTTATTTGAAAATGACTGAGTTATGAATTTAGACAATGCTTTTAGAAGAAGGGTAGATTTTTGAGGCTAAAGCAACAAATTTATGTGAGTGAAAAATTGGGTATTTGAATTATGTTGGTGGAAAACCTCTACAGCAATTCATTAGATGAAGTTGGCTTCTTCTACTGAATAGACTCCAAAATAATCTTTCTCTTTTCCATTTTACTTTGATTTTATATAAAATTGAAATATAATAAGAAGGCACTTATTCAGCTATCCAATATAGTTGCCATGAATATTCTTCATAATTAGCACAGCCTGTCTTATTTACGCTGACCATGCCATGATTACCAATCAAACCCTAAAGAAAACAAGTCAAGGGTCCATATCATTTACTGTAGGAATTTTTAAGACTATTGACATTTCCCTTAAATATAGTGTCTTCATATTCTATTTTTCTTGATCATGATATCTGAACTGCATTTTGCTGATGAAATTCCTAGATTAATCTCTCTATCACCTTCATCAGATTACACTTTAAGACTCCTTGAGGGAAAAAACAAACACTTTCATATTTGTATATACATACAGTCCTCCAATATCCACTGATAGACTTCAAACAGAGAGTTTTTATAGATAATCAGCCTCATACTGTCCTCCATAAGCTACCCTTTAGCCAGCATCATTTTTTCTATTGTCCAATATAGACTGAAAAGCCCCAGGGAATGAAATAATGCTGAATTCATGTGATTTCAGGAGTTTGTTTAAGTTATAGACAAACTCTTCATAGGTTACCTTTAACCTGCAGATAATTTCCTTTTGCTTTTGTTATTTTTATTTACAAGAAAATCATACCATCTCCTTCACTGACATTCTAGCAAGCAAGGACAAGAATTGTTGAAGATTTCTTTGCTCACCATGCTGGGTTTTCCAGAAAATGAAGAATTTTTCTTTTGGTTCACAGGAAGCTGGGTTGCCTGTGACCCCTTGCCTGAGGGTTTGCGATGAAACTAGAATCACAGACAGTGCTAGATGGCAGCTTGGAAAGGGAAATGACACATCTAATAACCAACAGGAATGGCTAGTAATTAGCTGAAATGACAATAATTAACAGAAATGACAAGTCTAATAAATTTTCACTTCAGTGTTGTCATATAGCACTTTGAGATTTTAGCTTTTCATTTTAAATATTAATCCCAGTGGAGTTTACTTTAGACGAAGAGTCCTATTAAGTACGGAGATCGAAATAAGTCCATACGCACACTCCATCAAATTCTGTTTTATCAATTTTACTTAAACTACGATCAGTAGAAAATGGATTAAGACCTCACATTGTCTTCCTAAAAATATATTCTTTTTGTGTGCACCTCATTTATGCCGCTCAGAAACACTCAGCCACAGGGATCAGAAGGAAAGTGGTTGTTTTTAATTTTCTTTGATATCTTCAAAGATAAGAAGATCTCACCCCTCCCCTCTTCAGTAACAGAAGAAGAAGGTTAAATCTTATTAGCATGTCCTATATAGCTAGTTGTTACCTAAGTGACCTGTCATGGCACTAAATGCCTACTAGAACTTTCTCTGTACTTGCAAGATGGAAATTTTATGCATCAATGCTTTTATGCATGCATCTGATTTGGGAAGTTCACTGCTTTATGGATATGAACACTGTGATCATGTAAATTGATCTACATAATGAGATTTTGTGTGTGTGCATGCATATATCTATATGGATATGGATGTATGCAAGTGTATTCTAAAAGGAAATATAATACATGAAATGTTAACTTTAATGATATGAAATGCATTAAATTCAAACTACCTTGTATGTGTATGCAGATACATTATGTCTCTATCATTGTGCCTCTGCAGGGATTTAAAGTAGAAAAAAATCCATCTTATACTCTGATGCGCCATGCTAAATAAGAGAGCAACATGGTACTGTTCTCGGCAATAAATAAGATTCAAGGAACCCAATACTTCTGAAGCTTTTAAGGGCCACCTTATCAAAACTAAAGTGAAAATGAAATTTTACTCTGGGACATAGCACCTCTCCTTTCAGGTGCCCTGACTAAGCTCTTTTTGTCTCTACACTTGCACCTGTAAATCGTAGAGCTACGATAAATGAAAAGTGCATTATCTTCTCAGATTTCTTCTCCATGACATTCGTTCATTATTGTTTTCAGTCTTTCAAGTTTCAATACTGAATTGAGTCTAACAAACCAAATGAGCTAACTCATTATTACCGTAAGGACATACCTTCTTCAGAGAATGCAGTGGCCTAAACCAGGTCCTGATTAGAGTTACTTAAAGATTGTTCAGTGACCATAATACTTGAAATTAATTTTAGAAAAATAGTACTCTAGTAGGGCTGTACTCTGATAAACATTACATTCAGAACTGCCTTTTACAAAATTCTAAATGACCTAAAGCAACCTACATGTTAATTTTCCCCAACTGGATTCAAATTGCTCATTTTCCTAATTTTTTTTCTATCAAACACTGAGTAGCTGTACAACTTCTATTTAATAGTGTTGCTGATGCAGTGGATATTGAAAGTCCTCCATACAGGCTTTTATAGACTTCTATACTATATGACTACTTCCCACTTAAAAAAAAATAATAGGACATATTGTTATGGCTTGTATCTAGGTGTGACCCCCAAAACTTCATGTGCTCATAAGTGGGAATTTTGGGAGGTGGTGGCATCTAGGATGTGTGATACTGAAATTAAGGATGTGTTGCTGGGATTAAGGGTGCCCCACCATGGGAATGAGCAGCCTGGATGGATTATGAGGGACAGAAAGAAGGCTGCTGCCATTGGCTGCTGCCACTTCCATTGCTTTTGCTTGTCTTCTGCTGCCTCCTGCTTGCACTGTGATGCCCCTTTCCCATGCCCCCCTGCCTTGGAGCCAGTTGATTATGGACTGAAGCTTCTATCCACCATAAGCCTACATAAACCTTTCCTTGTTTAAATTTAGACATTGCGCATTTTGTCTCAGCAATGGGAAGGGTAACTGAGACACATACAGAGAAAAATTTTAGAAAATGAAACCAAAAGAGCAGTGTTGGATTTCAGTTCCAGACATGGTAACTATCAAGAGAGCAGCAAAATTAGAAAAAAACAAAAAATCAGTACTTCTATCAATTGACTCAGAAATCTAATTGCCATTTCACAAAGAATAATTTTACATATCCAGCCAGTTTCATCATTTCACAAATACTTACTTCAAATCTATCTAACTATGGAAAAGCCAGGGATGAATAAGAATCTATCGTATTCCTTATTTACTTTTCTAAGCTATAAAGGGTATCAACAATAAAAGTAAACAGAAGATAGCCTTGATGGCCAAGTTGCCATGTGTTTTTGACATTGACTCTATAACTATATAAGGAATATTTAAACTGGAAGTTGTACAGAAGGCAGCACAAATAAAATTCATATATACTAAGAACCCCAAAATGTGATTTGCCCAAATTTATTAACTACTGTCTTTGGAAGCAGACTACAGAAAATGTGTGAAGAATAAATGACTAAGTGAAATTGTAGGAGGAAATTGGAAAGATGCAGCTATGAGCCAAGAATCATGGAGGACTTAGGAAGCAGTAGAAGCTAAAAAGTGGAAGGGAAGAATGTATTTCTAGGAACCACAGAGAAAGACGGGTCCAGCTAAAAGTGTGTGATTTATAGCCTCTAGAACTGTGATAGAAAAAATTTGTGTTGTCTAAAATCATTCACTATGGTAATTTCAACTTATAATTAAGATAGATATGTTTATCTTTGATAAAAAGTACTATGTAATCTTGTTGATGGAATAGCTGATCCAGAATCATGAGATACACAGGGTTTTCATTTGTCATTTATAACTAGCAAAGCAAACTTCTATGTATCAGTATACATGTAGTAATTTTATTGTGAGCACATTTTATCTGTTTATAGATGTTTAGATGTTGATCATATTTATTAGTCAGCATTGTGTAAAATATACAACAGTAACAAAAATCTCAGTGCATTAAAAGTTATTCGTGTCAATTCCGTAAAAACAAGAGACACTTCCCTGCTTTATCTTGACCCAAAACCTTGTCTAATTGATCAGCAACTGTCTATAAAGTTGTCAGTGTCATTGTGGAAGGAAAGAGAAAGTACTCCACAGGGTCTAAAATAGGTTCAGATATTGAAAGTCTTTTGATCAAAAATAGACACAGTACCCTTTCCAAATAACAAGATTCCAAGAAGAGTAATTCCACTGAAAATCTCAGGAGAGAGCAAGAAGATCATGGATAGCAACACATGACCAAAGTAGAAAACTTTGATATCTGAGAATCTCTCCTCTCCTTATTCATATTTCCTTGTTATACAACATTGTGGTGCCTGATACATCTACTGTTTGATGTGTTGATGGATTATATTTGTCAAGCTGACTAATCAACAAGCATATTTTAAATCTCTGTTGGTGAAATAGATTTTATTGTACATTTTTTATGATTCTAGATGCCCTTAAAATAAACTACATTTGGAAATATAGTGCCATTGTGAGATACATCAGTAAAAATTTAGGGAAACAGGAAGAAATGTGACATGCAATATAATAAAGCTGGTACTTTTCCTCTGCTTTTCACTTACTGTAGTAAAATTCATATTTGAAATTTTATTTTAAGTATTTAGAAAAATGTGAGAAAATCAGATCCATTTCTAAAAGCAGAAATAAATCTATTATGGGGCTACACAAGAGAATTAAATAAATTGAATTCCTATATTGAATAAAAAGCAATATGTTATGGTTGCCATTTTTAATCTATGACTACCCCTGTGGTCAGTGCTTTATAGAAGAAGACACTGTTTTATTTATTTATTTACTTATTTATTTATTTATTGTGGCACTGGAGATCAAACTCAAAACCTCACACCTGCTAGGCAGGTGCTTAAACAGCTGAGCCAAACTCCTGGCCCTAGTTTTTTGAGACAAGGTGGCAATATATAGTTCAGTGTTTCTTTTTTTTTTTTCTTTCAGTGTTTTACTTATTTATGTATTTATTTATTTTTATTTAACTCCAGAATGAATCATGGAGAAATCTCTTTAAACAGATTCTTGCAAGTGCACCAAAGGACAACCTTCTGCCATTCAAGCATAGCTCCAGCAGAAAGTGTCTGTACCACCAGAAGGAGCACCTCAGAGCACGGACAAGTCAGCTCATAGAAATCCTGATAGTCTCTAGGCAGGAACTTGAAACCACTGTTGACTACCTTGTGTGCCAGAGCTGTCATTGGCTTGTTTTGTCCAAAGTGCCTTCAGTTGTCTTCCTACAGCTAAGGCTTTTTCCATCACGGGCACTGATTATCAACTGAGTTCACACCAGACAGGCATCTTTCCTTATGAGTTAATTCATGTCAAATTCTGAGTTTTAATTGGCCAAAGATTTTCTAGTTAAGGTGACAGGTATTAAATAAAAATGACACATTGAGGTTGAATGTGTTATACATTTGAGGGAAAAAAAAACACTTATCTTTAAATTGAGATTTTTGAAACTTCAAAGAATGACAGAAAAATATGAAAAAACAATGTCAGAGGGACAGGTAGTTTTGCATCATACCTTGTGACTATCATGCATCTAGGTAACATATGGCCTTTCATTTTCCTTATAGTCTATGCTTTGAGCACCTTGCAGGTTTACACATATTAAGATAAGGTTGAAAATCCTTTTTATCTTGAAATTTGATGTTCAACAGTGAGGAGTCAGAATAGCTTTATACGGAATCATTTTTGTGATGTGTTCCTAATGAAGGACAAGAAATATTATCAGCACTTTGTTTCCTTTTTTCTACTTTCCTCTCATTCTCTTTCTTCATTTTGCTTCTTTTCCCCTCTCCTCCTTTCTCTTTTTCTTTTTTCTACATATTATTTGAACCTGGAATCTATGGACATTTGCAAAGATCAAAGTAACAGAACTTTGGATTTAGTAAGGAAACCAAGAGTACAGTTTTTCAGACTTCTGTGCATGTCTCCATAAGAAAAGTTTCAGTTTTGCTAATATTAGTGTTTCTCGGGTATTGTTGATTCCTTCATCTGAGAAGAGAGCAGTTTGTAGTTTCAAAATGTAAATTAAGACAACTAAATATTGTTTTGTCGTGAAAATAGCAAAAGTGTATCTGGTAATACCAGGGAAAATTTCAGTGTCAGTGTGGTTGGGCAAGGTTGAAGGTCAATCCAGAAAATCACTCCTTTCTAGGTCCTTTGCTGTTAAAATTACCTTTGTCAAGTCATTACAGCTCCCTGGGGCAGTTTCTGCCTTTTTCAATGGTTAGGTATAATGAAACTCTTATTAAAATATCTTAAGTGGATATCATTATGGAATATTTTATCATTTTCTTTCATTCTTGTATGAAGGAAGAAGGATCAGACCATATGTATATGTACATAAGATTTTTGGTCAATTAAAAACTAGAATTTGACATGAATTAACTCATAAGGAAAGATATCTGTCTGGTGTGAACTCAGTTTATAATCAGTTTTATGATCAGTGCCTGTGATGGAAAAGATCTTAGCCTTTTTCCTTTATTCCTGTATGAAGGAATAAATATGAATATAAATATATATATATATATATATATATATCAGATCAAAAACTTTACTTGTCTATCTTATACTGAATGCATTTCTTTATAAGATTAGATCCTTGCAGCCACTAAACTCTTATGGAATTTCTGATTTTTTTCTTTGTTGTGGTCAATGAATCAAACCCAGGGTCTAAGTTATGCTCAGCACAAATTCTTCTGCTGAGCTATACTCTCAACCTGAATCTTCACTCTATTTCAGCTTGGTGACAATGTTATTGTTCCTGTTAAGTTAAAAAATCAATATGCATATATTTCAGAGGTGTAAATTTCAATTGGCTTTATTTTCTTAGAGCATAGCAGTCTGATGTAAAGTGGATGAAGAAGGGGAAGAGGAAAAGGAAAAAGAAAGGAAAGGAACAAAGAAATTTTAAAAAGAAAGAAATAAGAAAACAGGAAAAGAAAAAAATCTCATGATGAGTTTTTCAAGAGCCTTAGGCAAAAGTTCAATAATAAAAGCAATGCTTTTTTTAGCATATGAAAAAATCCCACAAATTGAGTGTCTCATTTGACTGCATACAAATTCTGACAAATTTTAATTATCTACTTTATATTCAGAGTAATTTATAATTTTAAAAATAAGAAAACTTTCAAAAAATGTAATGAGATATGACTAAAAACAATACAGGAAAGAAATAAGAAAGAGTTGGGAAGAGGCTAAAAAAAAAGTATATGCAGCCAGGGAGAAATATGAAATTAATAAACTGTGATTTTGCATTGTGAATTAATTTATTAGCATAAATAAATTTTCTACTACATGCAAAGTATATGAAGGGCATTATGAAAAAATAGAAGTAGTAAAAAGCCATGATCCATTTACCATAGAAATGTAACTGCAAGATAAAGCTTGGCACAATACACATACAGTAATGACTTTGGAGTCATGCTGAGTGTGGATACACATTTGGAATGCTGATGTGATCACACTTCAGGTTCCTAACTGAAACACAAGTTTTATGGTCATTTTCATAACCAGAGACAGCCAGGTCTCTATCTGGGTCTGGCAATATAAAAGTAATGATACACTGTGTATGGGAAAGGAGATGGATCTATCAGATTTTCATTGATTTTTGTAATCTGAAAATTTGTTCATTTATTTATTTTTTGTACCAGGGATTGAACTCATGACCTCGTAATTGCCTGGCAGGCCCTTATGCCACTGAGCTAAATCCCCAGCCCATAATCTGAAAATTTAAGCATGGCATGTAAGCTAAATACTAGAAATGCAGGAGTAAAAGACAATTGTGTTGCTAACAGGGGTGTTGTGAAAGACTTTTTTTGAGATTGCTGCTCATTGTTCTGGACTAATACTGATGGGGTGGTCGAGAGATGTTACTTTAATGTTGGAGGTCTTCCAATACCTTATTTCTGACAATTAGTGAGCAAAGGTTTTTATTTTTTAATTTTTTACAGTTTTTGCTTCTTGTACATGAATACTGCATATATGAATATCATTTGGAAGAAAGGAATAGTAATTGTAATGACTACTTATGTAAACACTGGGTGTGCCATTAACCAGGTAACATCTTTTAAAACAAAACTTTTACTCCAGTGTCATTAGTCCATTATATTGAAAATAGCAGGGATAATGATAGTTTCAATCTAAAGAAGGGAAGAAAACTTGTTCAATAACTAGTGCATCTGTGAAATATTTGCATCGCATCAGACACCTACTTACTTGACCCTCTGAGGGACACAGAATTTTAAAGCACAAAATAATATCTAAAACATGAGAAAATGTAAAGAAACATGAAATTTGGGTCAATGAATTATTTCACAGCTTTCCAATAGTGAAAAGATGAAGAGGAGTTACAATAAGAATTAATTGAATAAATAACTACTAATAGGAGAGAAAGTGTCAGAGCTTGAATGAGTTCCCACAAAAGTGTGGACTGATTATTTAAAAAGGGTTCTTTTGTGTGTAGAATGTAGCCCTTAGGTTCCTTAAAAACTAATGAACAATTAGGAAAATTGAAAATGAGTTCACAATCAACTATCTCTAGATATTATAATATTGTGAATAACTCTAATAAATACCGATTCATATTTGCTAAAATAATATCACATAACATGGATTAAAATAAAAAGTGTAATTCAGGTCTTTCTGAGTCCAGGTTCAGTGAAGGTTCTAGGAACGAAGGGCTAATAATAATAAAGGAGAGATTTGTGAGACCAACATTTAATGTTGAATTAGGAAGAAATTAGTAGCTGTCACGATTGTGAGTCTCGCCAATCATGGCAGGAAAACTTTTTATATAAAGGAGATTATTTTACTTCTTTTCTTTTTTTTTTTTTGTTTATGTGCACACATACATACACATGCACGCACACTGATGAGATAAAATCCCAGGTGATTCTAGCCTGTTTGGAGCGTTAGTAGTGAGCTAATATGAAACCAGTCTCCGCTCCTATGGTAATGTATCCTGGACATGATGAGATCAATAAAATCTAACTTCTACCTTACTGAACAGCCCTTCTCTTTTTAATATCAATTTAGAATCCTTAAATGAGCAGTAGCATAGATAAAAGAGAAGCAGGTAATTTAAGATTGTTTAATTAGAATCCATTTAGCCAATACTCTACTATTGGGCTTACTTAGAAATCTTGATAACTGCTTCACTTGTGTCTCAGACATGAGAGACTGTTTATTTCTGTTTATCCAGTTTTCTCAATGAAGGGGAAACAAAGTGTTGTTTTGGCTTGCATTTGTTTGCTTGCTTTCTTTGAATTTGTTGCTTGCTTCTAAAAGTCAGCATGCAGACAAGCCTGGATAGAGGTAAAACCAGGCTGTCCAGGGGTGCAGAAGCGAAATGCCAGGCTGGTCTCCTTCACTGGCTAAATCACTGACTCCAAGCACAAGTGATTCAATTTTGTGCCTCAGCAAAACTGCAGATTACTACACGCTATAGATCAGTGGGTTGCAACCCCAGTCGCAAATGAAAATTCCATTGGGAGCTAATTTTAAATACCAATGTTTAGTCCTACCTGAGTAGAAAACCAGATTTTTAAAAAATTGTGTTTTCTGTATCCATGTGTATATGTGTGTGTGTGTGTGTGTGTGTGTGTGTGTATGCGTGCAGTATGTGAGATCTGGTTGGCATTTGAGTGATTCTAATATGCATGAGGGGATTAGAAGTGATAGTCAGAAAGTCATAGATCCTTTTATCTTCACAGGTACTTGTCAAATATAATGCTAAATTTACATATAAGGTGTGTACTAAAATTTAACTGACAAGAAATGAAACTATAGAGTTAATATTTTTTGAGAATAAAAAAGTTTGCATAATACTATTTTAATGAAGAAGTACTCCTTTTATTTATGTACAGAAATAGACCAAAAGACAGTTTAATTAAGATCATTTATTTTTTAAAGTTATCATCTTTGTCTACCTCAATACATGAAGAAAAAGTTCCTCTAACCTTTATTCCCAAGTTCCCTATAAAATTTCATGCCACAAATCATTTTATCCTAAAATTTTTTTCAGATTTGAATTAAAAACTATCCTCCTTAGCAGGAGGAATAGTTTAATGATGACTCAAAACTCACATATATTTTAAGTTAGAGTTTTCCATAGAACACTTATATTTTACTAAATATTTTCTTTATACTCACTATTAGGAACAAAACATATGACATACTTGAAGCTTCTGATCAAATGGCATTTTTCTTCCTCACTGAAGAACCCAGAGAAATCTCACCCACATGACAGTAAAAGTGAACCTTCTCCAGGACAGTTTAGATAACACTGTCTTTCAGTATCTTCCAGTTCTTCTTATGTATTGCACAGTGACTGGTTCATACGTGTGTTCTTGTTTCATTATCACTTCTCCTGAGTTATTTTCAGTCTAAGCTTTCATGGCTGCGTTATGCACCACCAAATGCCTTCTTCATCTGTGAATCTGAGTACAACTACTCTGTCTGACCTCAGAGACTTAGTGTGAATATTTTTTGTCATGCCTGATATTCTCTGCTGTATTATAGCCATGAAGATATTTGTACTTATTGGAAAAAAATCGTCCCTTGATTCTGTCCCAGTTGAACAGTGATTTCCCCACACACATTATCCCCACCCCACCCCAAGTAATAAGCCATGTTACTTACTTGGCTAAACAATTTTATGTTTCTCTGGGAGCAGGGAAGACAGCAAAGGTTTCAGTCTCACTTAGCAGTTACATCCACCAATTTAAAATCATCAGGTGATCAAACAATAATACTCCTATTTGGAGACCATATTTCCACATCACTGGGTAAGTGGAGAAAAACAATAACAAGTCAATATATAGTAAATGTTTTGCAGGATACTCCTGGTACTGGTTCCTTTGTGTTAGACACAAATACACTTGAACATCTGGCCTTTGTTTAGTGGCAAAGTCACCTCTACTTCTATCATCTGCATCTAAAAAAGCCAAACTTCAGGCAGGCACTGACTGACAGACAGTCATTTCTATTACTGTCTTTTCAGACCACAGGTACAATATATCTATGTAACCAGTTCACGTGTTTGTATAAACACTTCAAAACACCCAATCAATCACTTTTTCTAGCCAGCACTTTTCTTCGGGAAGTGTGTGCCCCTGACCTGCTGGAAACTAGATGGAACTCCTTTCTTTCACGAGCTCAAGGTTTAATGGGCCAGACACAACAATGGCACAGATGAACAATTTCAAGGCGTTCTCATTATAACCAGGATCTCTGTTACAGAGATTGAGAGGACACAAGCACTGCCCTTAAAGATACATTGCCTCATACAAAGCATTACAAACAATCAGGCACACCAGGCTGACGGATTTTTCTAAAGGTCAAAAAAGGTTATGTGAGTCTCTTAACTGGAAAACTGGCTGAGGAGAACTTTACAAGTTTCTGTCTTCTAGAAAGTTTACTTTGGTAATAGTACATTTTATTAAAATCTGTTCCATAAGCTGGCCCATCATATAAGGTACAGGAGAATGTTTCTAATATTTTCTTACACGTTGTTTTATTAATGCTTCCAATTTCTCAGTTGCTTTCTAAATATGTGCCTCCTTCAGCTTCTTCTCTCTGTATTCTTGAAGAGTCTTTCATAGTCAGTTTCCTTATTTTATACTGAAAAGTACAAATGAGAGCTAGTTTAGTGAAGTGACCAAAAAGCTTTATCAGGAAAATCAATCTGTCTTCCATAGACACATTATCCATATAGATGAAAGAAAAACCTGTTTACTGAATCAACACTAACCACAGCATAAACTGCATAGAGGAAGCTGATATATATGACAACAAAGGCTAAAGAGTATAAAACCACTGATCCCAAAATTGCAGGATCATTAAACCCTGTTTTCTACTTGAAAAGCCTTAATAGTAGATATTTTGAATGCCTCTACCAAGAAAGAGTGTGGGTACAAGAGACTAAATAATTACATCTTGCAAAATATGGAGAATCATCATGTCAGACGATCTCGCCACCACTCTGATATCCCAACTTCAAGCAATTTTAGTGTGTTTTGACAATTTGACAGTTGATAGAGAAAAAGACATTTCACTCTTCATTCTAAAGAGAAGCAGAGATCTTAAGATGGACACAGGGCTCTTCCAGGACCCTAAGTGTATATGCACACCAGCTGATTCCCACCAACGCTGATGAGATAGGACTGCCTGTTCACCCAGAATGTGCCACATTGCTGGTAATGAGTAGAGCTCAATGGAATATTCTAAATGAATCTCAGAGTTGAGACTCAGTAGAGGCAGTGCTATCTTTCATCTACTTGCATTATGAAAGTGAATAGTGGGTAATACATAGAATAACCATGAAGTTTTTTGGTGCATGAGAGAAGATGTCCTAGTACATCATTAAAATTGCCACCTGAAACATGTGTGAAAGCAAAGACAAGATTCATTCTTCAAGCTTGTTAAATACATACTTGAAGTGTATTGGAGATCATTATCTTTATATGCATATTGCTAGATTTTCAAAATTTTCCCTTTTAACAAATAATCTACTTCTTAGAAATACTGCACCACTTTTAAGAAGACAGAATTATTATCCACAGAATAGAAGTTGAAAATTCTTGGTCCATGTGAGAAAAGAATGAGAAATTAGACGGTAATGCACCAGATCTGTTACCAGGAAATGTCTGAATTCTCTTTCTGGATACGCCACATAGATTCCCTAATATACAAAGAGTAGAAAAATTTTCATTTTATCTGAGATATTTAAATTATGCAAATGATATAAAGAAACAGAAAAAAATCAAAAAGGGGTTATTCAATGTGAAATTTTCCTTGGATATAATTCTAGTCCCTTTTTTCTTTGTAATCCCTTCTCTGTTTCCCATGGAAAGATATTCATGCCCATGCATTCAGCCACTAAAATATACTAAGAACTCCTGAGGTATTTTCCAACACAAACATCCCTTCAGTCACAGTTGTCCTTTGTCTGGAGCTCATCTCAATTTTAGTATTCTCAACCTTGCATTTACTCAGTTCCTTCAAATTGCCAGGACTCTGCAACTGTCACTCATGTGTAATAGCAAGATGTGACCGAAGGGGAAAGTTATCATTGTAAATACTAAGTAGGATTCTATTTTGTCTTGCTTTGTTTTGTTGTGTTGTGTTTCATTCTTTTCATTTTATTTAGTTCATTTTATTTTATCTTATTCTCTAGTGGCAAAGATTTGGCATCATCTTGCCAGATAATCAAATTCATGGGAGTGGATTAGGTAGGAAAAGACTTTGGGTTACATTAAGGTAAAGCAAACATCCTATTCTCAAATGAAGAATGGAACAAACTTTGTTGTGCATTTATTGTAAAATAGTGCCAGATTCTGGGCTCAGTTGTATTGCTGAACATTTGCTGTTACCCAAGAAGATTACTTATTCCATGTTCCCAGATGCTGCAGAGGAAAGATGTACTCAAAAACCCACCTGTCTTGAGGAAAGTAATTGACTTCAGAACTACAGTACAAGGCCAGAAGGAGGTAGGAGGGAGTTTGGGCTGGGGAACCAGAAAGCAGTCACATACAATTAAATCCAACCTGTTCACCAAGAAGTTTCACTCTACTGGGATATAAGATGAGATGATTTTATATCTTCTAAACACTGCCTCAAACTGTGCTCCGGTAACTCCCTCCTCCATTTCCTCACTTTTAATAACGTTCTAGGATGATTCTATAGCTTGCCAGCTATTTCAGATATTAAAATTGATGAGTCTACATGAAAAGTTGTATCTTATATTTGATTCTAAATCTTCTCCTCCGTCATTGTGAATTTAAGGACATTGGAGGGCACCACTCATTCCCTGCTTGTCCTTCTCTTAAGCTTCACTTTAGCCCACTAAGAATTAGGAATGCAGCAGAGGGATGAAGGAAAAGAGTTAATTTTAAAATTTATACTCATTTCTTGCAATGCAAAAACATTCACTCAGTGGAAAGTTCTCCTGTGTAGGCTTCAGACAAAAATGCTCAAGCCCGGCGTATACAGTGCACTGATGTCCACCTGATCTAGAATTAGTTCATCTTTGCCAAGTCAGTAAGTACAAACAATGAGTCTCTTCTCCTTTCTCACCAGCCTCTTCAAAGTTTTGCTACTGTGTCACCACTACTATAGATAGATCACCAATTTAAGAACCTAGGCAGATATCCAACCAGGAAATAATATTGTTTCCTCTTTTTACTAAAACTGCTCATTATCACCAGAGATTTTCTTGGGCCTCTATATTTGAAGAAGGCATTCTACACACATCAATGGCTCTCTCTCATCATGATGCTCACTTCACAGTCTATATGGGAAGAAACTCTGGAGTGCATTACATTTTAATAGACTAGTTGAGCTAAACCGCAAAAAAATGCTGGAAAAGTTCCATTCTCAAAATCCAGCAGCACTCTTCAAATATACAATGGATGTCTCACAAAATTCTTTGATTCTACATTCTAATACCTCTTGCCTCCCCACTAATCCAAGTCCCACAAAGCCACAGAAAGTCCAATAAATTCTACTATCAACCTTTGCAAAATTGAATAGGTCTTCCTACTTCCTTAGGGAGTGAACATTACTTGAGTTATTCTGTTGTCTCATTTCAGGTCAGACAGACAGAGTAGAATTTTTTCAGGAAGCTTGCTTACCTCCTATGGTGTGCTCTGTTTTCATCTCTCACTCTATCTCTCTGTCTCTGTCTTCCTATGTGCATGTATGTGTGCATGGTCTGAGTGTGTTTGTGTTTGTATTGTCCCGGGTATAAAACGAGGGCTTAGGTTTCAAACTGCTTTTTACTTGTTTCATTTCTTTTCTTGGTACAGGGTTCTTGCTAAATTGCCCAGGAGTAACTTGAATGGGCAACCCTCAGTCTCTCATCCTACAATGTTTGAAATACTGTCATTAACCTCTGCTCCCTGTTTTAAGTGTGATTTTATGCCTCAGTCACTCCCACTGGGTTACACAATGCACAGGCACATCTGTTCACAGTCACCATCATTTTACCTCAGCCACTGTACCAATCACATTTCAACTAGATGCCGACACCTTAAAGGAGGAAAGGATTATTTTGACTCACAATTTTAAAGGGTTCAGTCCATGATCTACTGGATGGAAGGCAGAAACAGCACTGCACAAAGGCATGGCAGAAAAAAAACCAACCAACCCATGGAAGCGAGGCAGCAAAGAGGTATGAGAAGATCAAAGACAATGATATACTCTTCTAGGTCACTCACTTTGTCACTAATCCTTTCCAATCAGGCACTAACTCCCAATGGCACAGTCAAGTATGAACTCAGCAATAGATTAATTCACGGGTGATTATCACACACCTAACATCCAAAAGTTCCAACTCTGAACACTCAATACTTTTGGAGGGCATTCTAGGTTTAAGCATAATTGCAACAATCTCTAGTTGCAGCTAAGGTAAGATATTCCTAAACATCTAGAGATCATTGATGACGGCTTGATTTACTCCTAGCAACTTGTAAATTTTCGATCAGGTTAAAGGGCAACCTGAAAAGGACATTTATTAAGGTGCTTCTCTATCTTTTTGTTGAAGTTAGTGTACACATTTACCCTCTCATAACTCTCATTATAATTGAAATTACTTGCTCACTAGCTATGGTGTCTCTTCAATTATTTGGTTTTGAGTACAAGGGTCAATATCCAGAATATATCTAGTTTATCAATATAACCCTAATATCTAATAGATTTCCCTAATAATTACTTATTTATTAAATGAACTGATAAATGTAAAAGAATGAAAATACTGTCATTAATTTTTATTAGATTTAGCAAATGATTGTTCATCCTTTCTTTGAATCTGCCCTTGAGGCTATGAAAAACTTGATCCACTGTATCCCTCTCCACCTCTATTGATTTCTCTACAGTCTTGGTTTCTATCCACGTCAGAATTAGTTTAAGACTACTAGTGTATCTTCAATTCTATCTACACTGAAAATTGTGAACCGCCTATGTTAAACATCAGGAAAGTAATTTTATATCATTTTACACTTCAGGCTCTTTGAAATAAAAAAGTTAAACATAAAATGTTACATTGTTCTCCTGATATTTTCTACACTTTAATCTTCACATTTCTGTCATTTCTGCTTAAGTGGTCTACTCAGGACAGTTTCAATGACCAAATACAACATTCATCATGACCTCTAGGTATAACATTAGGTATTAAGATTTTTTTCACATGTAAGCTTTGGTTCTTTCAAATGAAAGAGTTGAGTTTCCAAATATCTTAAAGCAACGAAATGGGGGATAATGCAGAAAGCAGCACTGGCAAGGCCCGCCATCTTCTTTCTGGCTCCTAACACACTGAAATAACCACTGTGAGGGACTGACAGGTATTTCTTGCCCTCACACTGTTCTATTTCCCCTGTTTTGTACACTGTTCTGTTTCTTTTGCAAATTGTTATTTTCATCTCAAAACTGAAACCCAACTACCAGGGATCCTCCAATAACAAATATACCATCCTTTTTATTACACATATAGAGCAGAGCTTTAAGATTCCCAGGGCACTGAAATTCACCCACACTTCAGGACCAGGGGAGAAATGGCAAAGTACGAATACAGGGCCCTTCAAATACAAATCAGAGCTCATTGAGTCCTCATACATGAGCACACTGAGTACAGAATTCTAGAAATAATGTACTGTATTTGTTGTCTAAATAAACTGCAAATTAAAATGAATTGATTTGGACAAATTTAGCATATGGTTTATCAAATATCACTAAGTTGCCAACTTTACAACAGTATATGTAAAAGGAAACTGAGGACTGAAACTAGGAAAATATCCAATTATAAAAATCTTTTTTGGCTAATACAATTTGATAATTTCAGGTGAACTTCAGACAAAGTAATTTTTAACTCCAATGAAAATTTTTACCCCAGTGAAAGGTATTTTTTTTCATGCTTTTATTTATTTATTTATTTATTTATTTTTCTTTAACTTGCTGGTGTTTTGTGTTTATTTGGCTTAAGACTGGTTGGTTCTCCTGCCCTTACTGGGTCTGTCGAGTGACAGTCAGAATGTAGCAGCAGGATTTCCCCAGTTTCTTTTGCAGTCACACCAAGGTTATCATTCCGAAACTGTCAGAGAAATGCCTCCTCCCAGTAATGGGAGCTTGGTGTATTTCTCTGAAGTTTTGTGGACCTGGTCAGTTGCTGTCACTAAGAATTAACCGGTCTCGGAATAATCAGGAACATAAATCAAAGTAGAAGAAAAGACAGATCCTCCCCAACACGACAGTGCTGGAAAGGGAAATGTATCTCGCAGCCCTTCTTTCATCTTCTCAGCCACACCCACGCGTGGAGTCAGCTACATTAGCACAGTCATCTTCAAAGGCAAAGGACAGCAAAGCAAGAGGGGGAAATCTTAACGACTAATTGGCAAACCATCTGTCTATATGTGTTATCTCCCTATGTTACCTTCACTGTTTTCCTTTTTAAGTTCTCATTGATCTAAGCCCAAAGACATTAAAGTGCGTAATTTATTCTCCTCTGCTCCCCAGCAAAGTGGATCAGAACTGGATGGGCCTGTAGCCCAAACCCTTAACTGATCAATCAAGACCACTAAGGCCCCCAATTTAGGTAACTTGGACAGACTCATACACCCCCTTCAAAATAGAGGCAAAGATAGAAACTCAATATTCTGACTCTTTCCTTTTTCAGCATCTTACTACGATAATATTTTACTTTAAAAAATTTTCTTACTCTACAGTACACTATTTTAATCTTTTGATAGCTGCCTTTCCCACTTCCCTCGCTTGAGACCAGGAGCATTGGTTTTTATCCCCTCCTGTCAAAACTTGCAATTGGAAAATGTTTTCTGATTTTTACCACTTAAAATGAATGAGGATCCCTGTACCACTTTCCTCAAGGATGCATGTATGTTCGATCACAGATTCTAAGTGGTGGTATGGAAGATGGGTGTCCCTGTTTAAGCAGTTGGCATAGGGGCATTTTGGGCATACTTTTTGACATTATAATTTCTGAGTTACAATCTATTATTAGTGATTTAAAAATGCACATATCACCTCATTTTCCAGAAAACCACATAGGGGATTGGCGAATAATTGCAACAAGAGTTAAGTGCCATTTCCTAAAGTGATAACCTTCTGGAAAATCACTCCAATGCCAAATACCATACACCAGCATAAACGCAGATGACTCCCTTTCTTCCCAAGAAGCTAGCAGAAAGGTCTTATTCTTTTCCTTTCTTTGAAAATCTGAATAAATGCACCTTCAGAGTCGTTGCTGTTGTCTCCATTACGGGGACTCTCTATTTTGCCTCAGACCTCCCGGGGACTCAGAAGAGGGAACATCTGTTTGTCTATTTTGCTCCCTTTTGCTAAACCTGTTAAATAGGGAAGAAGCTAAATTTTTAATGTTCCCGAAGCTCTGTGTGTGAAACGATGATATTGGGTTGCAATTGAAGAAGAGTTTTAAGACAGGCAATTTTATACCAACTTACATAATGCATGCCAAAGTGTGAGGCTGTTACGGAATTGCATCTGCAATTGTGAGCTGCATAATACAGCAATAGTATTTGAATATTATCAGATTGTAAATGGCGGAAATGCGGTATTAAGTGTTTGTGAGGAGTGAATTATGTCCTATTATATTGCAGAGACCCTGGGAGCTGTGGAAGCAGCCGGTGAATGGCGGATTTCTCTGATTTATTAACAGGGCTAGTTGACTGGGATTATGATATTTTTATGTGTGGCACCATTATCATTTCTGAGGCTCTAAGGAGGACGCACACAGTGAGGAGGGATGGCTGTCGCACACCTCTTCCCTGCATGCACAGCACCTGCACTCCTATTTGACTTTCCTTGCAAGGAAATAAGGAACCTAGAGAAACATATAAAGAGAAAAAAAATCTCCACAAATGAGCAGGAGAATTTTGAAAATCCAGAGATGTAGAAAAGGTAAACTTAAGAGGGGCATGATCAGTAATTATAAATACCATGAAGATAGAATTATAAATGAAGGGTGAATACAGTACTGTCTCAGATGAAGGCCAGAGTAGGCCTGGGGATGAGGGACAACATTGGAGCATATAATAAGAAATATTTATAGCTAAAAGAATGAGAGGGCACAGAAATGATTTGTAAGAGTCGTCAAAGATGTTCATAGAGTAGGTAGAATAAAACGTGAACAGGACAGATGTTATAAGGAGGACAGAATACAGACAAATAGGGATTGGTGTTCCAGTTTCCATTGACTTGATGGTTTGCGTAAACATTTTCCTCCCTGTATCTATTACTGAATATTTAATCTCCTATGGTAACGCCATTTTCCTGAAGCAAAATCTCATTCAGCATTGTAGCACATTCTGGGAAGCTGAAGCAGGAGAATCACAAGTTGGAGCCCAACCTGAACAATTTAACAAAATGAAAAGAAATTTAAAATGGACTGAGGATGTAGATAGCTCAGTATGAAAACCCTGCGTTTAGTTCCCTGTAGCATCAATAACACCAACACCAACACCACCAACAATGAACAGAAACAACACTCTTAATTAGATTTTACATCAATAAACATGATTATGTTTTCTTCTTCCCAGAAATACCCTCACTCATAACCCTGAAACCCTCATGGAAAAAAAATGTCACTTATGTAGGCTTCTGGGCTAGAATAAGCTTTTGAAGAGTGTAAGTGGACTAGAACAGAGAATTTAGGGCACATTTACCATTATTGACTCATTTCTTATAAGTTATTTTAGAAAGTATTTGCATTAGTGATTTAAGATTTAAATAAGAAGGAAATAAAATGATTGGTCCAGCCAACCACGCCTCCTGATTTTCTCAAAAGGTTCCCAACTGCATTCAGCAACAGAAATGATGACATTGAAAGTCTAATCATGCTCAGATTAGAAGATACAGCCATCAATCTTGCAAAGACTGAAGAGTGTGTCCAACTGATAATTAGATGGAAGTTTCATGGATAAGAACACATCTGAAATGTCCCTAAAACAGTAGGTACAGTGTCATGTCTAGTTACCCCTTTACAAATTCAAGAAAGAAGATAGCACACTAACTGAGCCCTTATCTTCCACCCTTAAAATACAGTAAGAAAATACACATGCTTCTTAATTTACAATGGTATAAAAAACCCACTAAAATATGAAAATAATATTAACTTAAAATGCATTTAATGTACCTAACCTACAGATCATCTCAGGTTAACCACATAGTACACTGTTGAGTTTCTGTTTTTCACCCTTATAATCATGGGCCTGACTAAGAGGTATGGCTCACAGCCATGGCGTGTGGAAAATCTTACTGCACATCATTAGCCTAGGAAATGATCAAAATTAGAAATATGATTTACATTGAGTGTATAATACTTCCAGTCTCTTGTAAAGTAAAAGCAATCATAAATTAAGCTATCATAAGTAGGGAAGTGTCTCTATATTAAAAAGAAAATGGAATTTACACCCGCATGGGAAAGTAACCTTCACTGGGTGAAGAAACATCCCTGATATATAAAATATGAAAATCAACTTGAACTAGAACACATGCTACAAAAAGTCAAAGTACTCTATAAATGTTACTGCATCAGGAGCAGAGGGTTAAGGGGGCCCTGGCACTCACAGATGAATTAGTTTGAGTGCCGCAATTGGGAATTTCTGCATCTCTCCTTCTAGTCAAACCTTGGACCAATCCATGTATGATAGTAATACCTGAGTGCCGACAGTCATAATGAATGTGAGTGCTTAGAGTAGCAGCAGCTAAATACTTGAATGGCTGCTAAGTCTAAAGGAGCACAAGGCAACTCCACATCCAGAAGGCAAACTTGCCAACAATGCAGAAAATAGAAACTCTACCTCACCTTCATTACAAATACCCAGACATCAATATAAGCCACAGTGATGTGACATCACTTCTAGTCAATAGAGTCAGTGCAAATAGCCGTAACATTACCAGAAATATAATGGTGAATCTTAAGAACAAAGATAAGCATACAACCAAGAATGACCAAATATCTGTAGAGAGACATGCCATGAAAGTGAGACAGAAAACCTGACACATAAACATGTCCTCACACAAATAGCAAGTAGAATGAATAAAATGTTATAATAAATATTGTACAAGTCCACTGAGAAGTACAGTGGGTATTATGATTATTTTAAAAGTGAATGAGAAAATTCAATATTATGCTGTTCAAATGACAAAAATTTAAAAATCAAATGTAACAGCAGTGTAGATTTGAGGAGTGATTCCTACTTTCCTAAAGTATAAAAGAACAAAATCATGCAAAACATGTACAGAAATTTGGATATATGTCACATACCATTCTAAAAAATTTGATGGGAAAATGGAAAATTTTAACATTTCAAAATTGCACAGGATTGAACAATGATGTGTTTCTAGAATTGAAGAACTTACCAATGTCAAATGCAACTTAAGTAAAAACTACAAAAAGAAATATCATGGTGGGACTTTAAAACTATGAAGAGCACCTTCTCTTTCTGCCTCATGAGAATGAAATGGTATAAGTAGAATTGCCAACATATAGGATCACCAGTAGTCAGCCAGCTAGCACCACCAGCTAGTCAACCTCAGATTCTCATCAGTCATCAGTATCACTGGATGAAAGAATCCCATCTTCCTCAAATTCCTTATGAAAAATTATACCAAGTGTTGTTATTAATTTTTAGAGAAAATAAAAAAGTTTTCACATTTTTTAGTATATGGATATTTTATTATCCATAATTTAAGTCTGAAAGGATTGCTGGAGCATACCTCACACAACATTATATAAATAAATCCTAGAAAAGGCAATGGAGTTTAAGAAATGAGACTGAATAATGAAGTCAATAAAATGTATTGGTAGGTTGAATTAAGCACTAATCACAAAATGTCAAATTGAAGCTAAGCTCACATGTGATTTGGATGTAATATAATATCACTAGATATGCAAGAAAGAATGGCTTATTAACAATACTGTCTTTTAAATTTTAATACTTTTTCCCTTAATCTTAAATGTCATCTAATTTTCAGCTGCTGGGCCTAAGGGAAAAGGGAAATCTTTGCTTATTTTGAGTCCTGTTGCCTTTTTCATCCCATTACATTTTTGTTGGACATTTAATTTACTTTCATTGTTTGTGTTGTGATATTGGACGGTTCATATACTGTTTTAGGAAAGAGAATTTATCAGTTCATTAATTTAATAGACGAGGTAATAACCAGTGTTTTGAAGGTGTTAGATGATTATGGAAGAGAGTAAACCTTTCTGTGTTAGCAGGTACATATCACAAAATTAGCTGGAAAGCAGAGTTGATTAAGTTAAATAAAGAAATACACAGGTGAGTCATGTTTTTATAAAACAATTTGCATGGTACTGAAGAAAATATCCTTGCAACACAGACCCTTTGCAGTTTTAATTGATTGGTGTCCATCCACATAAAAACGCAGCTTCTGAAGCTATTTCTTGCAAAAATCCAGTATTGTGAAAAATGATAACCCTGTCATACAAACTTTTGCCACCCTCAGTTGCCCCAAACACAAACTCAAAATATGCAGCATAGAATTAAATTCTTCTTCCATAAAAGTAATACAAAGACACATATACGAGAATCACAAAAAGACTTATGCAAAGAAGGAAGCAGATAATATTAGAAAAATATTGCTGAGATATAAACGAAAGTGTACACTAAATATTTCACCATCATGTAAGAAAGATAATGTGTCCACCTCTTCTGTGAAGTAATAACTTAAATATAAATACATTAAAGTAAGCGATGGTAAGAATAGGAAGTGGGTAATTAGCTAAAAATAGCTCAGGAACAGAATAAAATGAAAGATAATCACAGAAATGTAGGTCAAACAGAGACGGCCATGAATAAACTGCAATACAGTTCATAGGATATAAAAAGAAAAATGTAAAATTAAGTAGAAAAAGGCTGAGCATAGAGGCACACACCTGAAATCCCACCAATCAAGAGGCTGAGGTGGGAGGATCATGTGAGTTAGAGGCCAGCCTGGGCTACATAATGAGTTCAAGGCAAACCTTAACTACATAGTGAGATGCTGCCTCAAAAATATTGATTTAAAAAGATAGGAAAAGATAGGGATTCACCCTTTATAATCAGAATCATATAGGAAAAAATCATATAAATCAAATATTTAAAATTTATTTAGACTGGTGCAATCACTGTGGCAATTACTCAAAAAACCAGTATTAGAGATCCCATTTGATCCAGCTAGTCCCTTTCTGGGTGTTTTTTCAGAAGAACTGAAAACATAATATTACAACTATATATGTGCACTTGTGTTTTTAACAGCACAATTTGTAATAGCTAAATCTTAGAATCAACCCAAATGCCCATCAACTGAGGAATGGATAAAAAAGATATGCTATTTTTATTCAGTGCAGTATTACTCAGTTATAAAGAAAGGTAACCTAGAGGCTTTTATAGGTAAATGGATGCAACTAGAGACAATATTCATAAGTGAAATAAATCAGACTTTAATGTGTAAACATCACATTGTGTCCCTAGCATAAGAAACTGAAAGAATAAATAAGACCCAAAAAGTAAAATAAATATTGTGAAAGGGAAGGAAACTGCTCAAAAATAAAGAACAGCTGAGATGGGAGAAAAGAGAAAAAAAGGAAGGAAAATTATATATACAAGATAGCTAAAATAATTGTACTA
>RJWM01008429.1:0-72712 GCA_004363535.1 Dasyprocta punctata | reverse complement strand
ATCTCGGGGGATACACTCTTATTGGTTAGCGTCATTAATTGCCAGGTAGACATCATCCGAGGCGGGGTTACAAATAACCAGAAAACGGGAAACGAGCGCCAACTTGGCTCACTCGACGGGCGGGGCAATCTAGCTCAGGCCTCAGCTCCTACATACAGGCCTCACGGCAGAAGCACATCTCCGAGGATGGCTCCCCACAGAAAGGTAAGTAACGTGTAAATCTAATTCTTGTCCTAAAGAGTTCTATAATCATGTACCTATTTTCTCTTCAAAGAAGATTCTTCTAAAACATCTATTTAACACCTCAAATGAAGGCTAGGTTTCCTTATTTAATTACTACCTAAGAGTTCTGAGATTTCTTTAATGTTTCCGCTTGTTCTTTTTTTACCTAGGAACCCAGTTGCCTCCCTCTCCTTTCTTGATGAAAGCTCTTCCTCACAGTTTATTGTTCATCTCAGTTCTCTCGTCTCCTATCATGGAAATCGCTGTGCCCTCCTTTGATTCCCCCACGCACGTGCCATACAGTGATCTTTACATTCTGATCACTCAAAGACTCCAAAATCCATTGTGCAAAATTAGTTCCCCAGTTGTCTGCTCCCATCTTAGAAGAGCTACATGTTCCCTGTCTCTGCTAAGCTTCTTCCTTTTTCTAGCTGGATTAAAGTTTAAAATCTGTGTCTCTTTCAGTTTTTCTCTCCTTTCTCTACTCCTCTTTTCTTTTTTTATTTTCAGTTCTAGTCCTTGCTGTTTTTCAATCCACAGCCCCACCCCACCCCACTCCCATCTTCAAACAAAAACAGAAGCCTGGGGAGAAATACTGGGCTTCAGCATTTAAATCCCTTCAGGAGTTCTCCTGCTCTCATCTCTCTTTGTCCTAACACCGCCGCCTTTCTACCCATCACCCAAATTTGTCTTCCCAACTTGTCTCCGTGTTCCCAGTGTTTCCAGGCTCTCTGCTTTCCAACCATTGCCTCTCCAGCCTCCTCTTGCTAAAGTGTTCTCAGGTCCCAGGACCTCTGAGAGAGTGCATCACGCTATTCTGCAGGCGCTGATGTTGGGTTACAGCGTTTGGCGTTTTATTGTTTGGTCTGTAGGATGACAGTCTAAAAACTGAACAAACATCCCAACCAGGGGGAGCGTAAGAAGCCATTTTATTTGCAATTGGTTTGAATACAAATCCCAGGCTGGTACAGATTTCTTTACTCCCTTAAATTAGTGTAATGGAACTGGTAAATGAGCAGATTTAGTAGTATATTCTATATCCCTTGACAAACTTCTGTTTAATCCCTACAGCTATGGCATCAATTGGGTCAAGCAGTGGTATTGCCAAATTAGCATTTCATTTAAAAGAGAAAACACATGCTGGAATCTTCTCTCACATCTGTTTTCCCAGCCCGGTAATTCGGCAGCCTGGGCCTTTGATGAGGGGCAGTCATATCATAATAGATTAGAGAAGCTGCTCACTCCTACAGAGATATGACTCTCAAAATTAGCTGCTAAGGGCAGGACACAAAGGACAAGGAACAAAGGACTTCTCTTCTAAATATTATGCCAACGTTTTCTAACAGTCATGTTGTTTCAATCCTTTATACACTAAAGTAAAAATTTAAAATACACATACAACCTATTCAGTTAGATGAGTTTTCTAAAATCTGCAGCTATTTTATTCTTATTTGTTTAATTTATTTTCTTTCCCTCTTTGATAATTTATTTATAAGTCCTCCTTATGCCAGTCATTGCCTGTTCACGGCTCACTGAAGACTGCTGTGTCCCCTACATGAAATCGGCTGTCCTGTGTACAGAGAAGCATTTAGAAGAGTTCAACATTTTAAAGAAAGTCTAGGGAACCAAACTCTTCTTTCATAGCTTTGTAAAGTTGTAAGGGGTGTAAGGTCAATCTGTAACCATACCACCTAGAAATCACCCCGTCCCGTCATTAGTGAAGCAGCGTCTGAACAGAGTGTCTCTGTGCCCCTCGTTCTTATAGGAACTATGTGTCAACTTCATATTTTGTAAAATCTCTGCATCACATTACATTTCAGGACAGGTGGTTATTTCCCTATATTTTTATTAAAATGGTTTAGAAGTCACTTTTCTCTGTGAGCTCAAAACTTGCCAATGATCTGCTGAGTAAAATGGTGATTAACTTTGCACTACGTATGAGACCTCACTTCAGCCAAAAGAAATGAACAGTTATTGACATTTGCATCTGCTGCCTCCTGTGTTCTGGTGATCCTGATGATACCAATTGATTTTTACACATAAAACTGGGTTCCCTAAATAAACCTATGTCCTGAAGTGAACCTTTGTCTATTTTCCATCCACACGCTATGAGTCATGCTTGGTTTTCTCTACCCTCTCTGTCCATGGGCTCTGAGGAGAGCTCATTTTCCCAGAAGGGTGCTTTAGACTACAGTCATTAGAAAGATGTGAGAATTCATCCAACTTTGCCAGCTTTGAGGCTTAGTTTTAATCACTGCTAATGAAGGTAATGATTTAGTGGGTGGAAAAATGAGTATTAGAAAGAATGATTAGACTCTTCATGAGTTTCATAACCAATCTCTATGGAAGCGTATTCTATGTCTCTGCTGATCCATTTAATTCCATGTTTGGAAATTATCCCTGAGAATAAAGAGATATTGAAAAAACCCCAAACCCAAGACATATGAGGCTTTCTTTAATTTCTCTTTTTTAACTGAATCTCTAACATATTAGTATCACCCCTCCCTTTTCCAAAACTACTTAGCCTACCATTAAGGTTAGAAATTGCTAGTATTTAATGCCAAAAGTAGGAATTTCTGGATAATGATGAAATGTTAATTTTCTAGAGACTCTGTGAGACATTTAGAAAAGCAATAACACAAAGAAAACTTACCAGCAGCATGCCCTAAGTGTAAACATGGAATGAACTCACTGCGGACCAAATGAATAACAGCTGATCCTATAACAGCACGTGAGCGAGGAATCCTCCTTGTCACCCGTCAAGGCCTCTCACAAATCTCTGTCTTGCTCACAGATTTCTCAAGTGGCAGAAGACATCAGAAAAGAGCAGCCATGACCTGGCTGAGGAAAGATAGTGAATACAAGATATCTGATTTTAGCACCTAATAACTCTGCAAAACAATGCTGGACCAGTCACAAAAGGCCGGTGTTCAGGGGGAGCCTCTTCCTGCCAGGATAATCATCATGTGGAGGGAAACGGCTTGCTCCAGGCCCAAGAGCTGGGATGGTCTTTAACCCTGGAAAATGAGATCTGTGTTGTGGCCATGAGCCAAGGGTTTTCTGTCCACTGTCATGGGATTGGGGAGCAGAGACAGAAATGTTAGCTCAAGGCTTGCAGGTGACAGTTTGAATCAGAGAAAAAATAAATTTTCCCAGGCCTTTCAACAGGCTAGATTTGTCACAGGAGCTCTTTAATAAGAAAATGTGTTGTTCCTTTGGTGGGAAAAGCTTTTATATCCATAATAATATGAATACGTGCAACTTCGGACTACCTGACCTAATGCGCAAACAACTGCAGTTTGTTCTTTCATATACCGAAGAGTAATTTTTCAAATTTCTGTAACCTCAGACACATCAAAATTATAAGAGAAATGTTTGTTAGGATAAGAAAGCAAATTACAAATTCATGAAGGAAAAAATTTAAAGTCTTCAAGATGAGGACACATTGTTCCCTGCAGCGTGAATGAATATAGAAAAGCCAACATTGGAGCTTTATTGAAGGAAAATTATTTTAAACATGGGTGAGAACCAAATCTGCATTTGGGTACAGACTAAGACTGAGCCTGTTTTCCTGATTTCAGGAAGAAGACCAGAGGCTTCAGAGGGAGGAGAGGAGCAAGAAACCTAGATCCAGGCCCTAGGGTGCAGGGATGAGGCTATTGCTCAAACCCGTGGCAAATCCTCTTCTTCAAAAAGACTCAGACAGGCACACGATTTTCTTGGTATTTCTGTAGCCCAGCGCAAGGTTGACAACTCAGAATACAGTTTTGGTCAGGTGTATTTTATTCTAGAATTTGCATTCTTTTGCAATAAGTTTTTCACCAAAATTGTGCTTTTCTAGATGAGCTCCATGGATAAAAGACCAAGGACCAATCCACTGAAGTTTGAAAAAAAAAATCCACCATAATAAAAACTGTCTTATCTGGTCCCAACTGCTGAGGGCAGGATGGAAAACCTCACTATTTTACTTTGAAAAACTGCTACTTGAATTTCTGAAATTGCTTTTATTATTTTTTTGTTGACACCAAAGAAAAATGCAATAGTTCATTCTAGTTTAATTAGCCAACTACTCTGAGTGTCCCTGAATAATCTATTGATGATTGCATTTCTACATGAAGGAGTTTATCATTGTTGGACTCAAGCTGCATTCGGGGGAAATTTTATTAGTACTTTGTCCCCTTATTTCCTTGCTTCTACATTTTGAAATTGTACTGTAGTTCATCTCTTTGTAGTTTAACTGCTCAAACACTGTGACAGATGGTAACTTAACATTAAAAAATTAAAACCGTATCACACATGTACAAGTGCATGCACATATATAATACATGAGTGTTTGTTTTTATATGCAAGACTATGAAGCAATAACTGATGATGAGGGGATTGCTTTTGACACACTTCAAAAGGGAGAAAGAGAAACAAATGTAAACATGAAATTTTAGTGAAGAATCATCCATATTACAAGATCAGCCACTTACTGATTATCTTCATTTTTTTGTGTTTGATCCCTGGGACTTTAAGTGTTATTGCAAGTTTTCTGTGATGCAATGCAATTTTTCAAAGTTCCAAATGCTTCTAAGGAGATAATCTTCAATTTATATACCTCTTGACATTACACATTTTTGTAATTTTGGTAGGTTTAAATTAAAATAATAAATATTACTATATATTTATCTGAAAAATGGTTTTTGGCTGCAAACTGAAGTACATATCAACAAAAAAGTAAAATCAGATGAACAGGATTATATTAAACTAAAAGCTTCTGGATAGACAAAGAAAGGAGAAATACACTATGGAAAGAGAAAATATGTCAATTATTTGGAGTAAGAAAATAATATACAAATTGTAAGTAGCACAAGCAGCTCAATAATAAGAAAATACCTCGGTTTTTAAAATGAATCTGAACACTTTTTGAAAGAAAATGTACAAATGACCAAGAGGTATATGAGAAAATGTTCAACATCATTAATCATCAGAGAAATGCAAATTAAACCACAATAAGCTATTGCTTCACACCCGAAAGAATGGCTATTATTAAAAAACATGAAAGATAACGAGTGCCGCCAAGCACACAGAGAAAAAGGAACCTGGCACAGTGCTGGTGGGAGTGTAAATTAGTACTCCAATTATGGAAAACGTTACAGGGGTTCCTCAAGAACTAAAAATAGAGCTACCATGTTATTCATCAGTCCCACTCTTGGGAGCACAGGGCAAAGAAATGAAGGCAGCTCCCCAAAGAGCCAACTGCACACCCATGCTCTCCACAGCACTAGTCCTGGGGCCAACACATGGAATCAACCCAGGTCGCTCAGATGAAAGGATTAAGGAAATGTGGTGTAGACTGGCAATGTGAAGCTCTCAGCCTGTGAAAAGAAAAACTGCTATTTGTGCCCACACAGGTAAGCCAGAAGACGTTGTGTTAAATGAAATGAGACCGGCCCAGAAATATAAAGACCATGGGACCCTCCTAAAGGAGCATCTCAAGACTTGAACTTGTAGATGAGA
Source organism: Dasyprocta punctata (assembly GCA_004363535.1). Lineage (NCBI taxonomy): Eukaryota > Metazoa > Chordata > Mammalia > Rodentia > Dasyproctidae > Dasyprocta > Dasyprocta punctata. Next base: position 66,988 of record RJWM01008429.1, on the reverse strand, counting down.
TGTTGAGTGGCAGGGTGTTTGCCAAGGGCTGGAGTTGGGGACAGAGGGGAGTTATTGCTCAAAGGATGCAACATTGCAGTTCAACGGGAAGCTAAATTTAAAAATGTATTATGTAACAAAGTGATAATAAATAAATGAAATAAATAAATAAAATCAGCACAAACATGTCTGATAAACGAAAATCAGAGTTTTTCAAAGGGGTTGCAAAATCTGAATTGGTTTCTGATAGTGCCTTCGTATTTGTAATCACAGCGAGTCATTAGAGTGAGGCTTTGTTGTGTGATGCTTGTATGATTCATGTGTACAAATCCAATACGTGGGCCAAGTAGAAATTTCTTTACTTTCAATGTTTTTAATATATGTTCATGCTACATGTTAAGTACATTCAACTTGGGGGATTGCCACACAGACATATGACCTCTTGACCCTCTTTTCTTATCCTCCTCCACTCCCTCCTGAGTCCCCACTCTCCAACTCCATTCCCACATAATAAAAGGAAAATGAAAGATCAGAAGACTGCTAACCAGTGAAAAGATGAGGAATGTTGTCACTGAAGTATAACATGCAGGAGGAGAAATCACGCAGCCAGTGAGCTCCAATAAAGGAGAGCACTGCCCAGAACATGTGTCTGAGCTCTCCTCCACCTGCTGGCCTTCCTGCCCCAGGAACTTTTCTGCCTTTAATGCTTTCCCATGGTGGGCCCAGTCATGCTTTTATACACTTCACAGCAAGCCCTGGTCTGAACTCTCTGCTTTATGCAACTCACCCTGCACCTTTGTTCTAAGGTACATCCATTCCAAGGTGACCACATATTTCACTGTTAAGACCTGTGCTCTGCCTTTTCTCCTGATCCTCTTCCTCAGTTGATCCTATCAAGATTCTTGGCTGAAATGTAAATGACTCCTGGATCTACTCTTCAAACCCACAGGTCCCTAAACAACTTCAGCATCATATGCATATTCACACTTTCTTCTTAGCATTTCTGCCGGGATATCTAAAAGCATTTTGACTCAACAAGCCCTAAGAGGACTAAGTACTATCACTCCATCCCTCTATTCTTATTCTGCTCTAATCTTCCCAATTCCACTGATTGCAAGTTCATCCTTCATTTTCTTGGGTCAGGTATCTTAGAGCAATCACTAACGCACTCCTTCCTTCATCACAAACCCCATTCAGCACGCAATTCCTTGTATTTCATGTTGGGCTTTCTTGAAATAAGGATAGCAGGTCTTAGCATCTGAGACTGTCGAGCGTAATTGTCAACTTGACTTGATTAGAAGACTCTTCGACAGGTGACTGGATCCTGGGGTGCTATACCCATCACTGAGTTACGCACTGATATTCATAGCTGAATGTGCTCCTAGGAGGTGGTCCCAGAAGGAAGTGAGCTACCGGGGATTCCCTTTTGGAGGATACACCTGTTGCTGAAATTCCTTTCAGCATACTGGTCTTCCTGAGCTCTCACCACACTCGTTGATCAATCTCTGTCAACAACATTCTAGATTTTCTCTATCCCAGTCTCCAAAATTTTCCAAACTCCATCTGCAAACCAGTTCCAGAGGTTTCTCAGTCACATACTCAGATATAACCATAGGAATGATTCCCCTTCTCAACTAATTTTCTTTACCACTCAGTGTTCCCATTTCTGGGCAAAATATCCTATACCTACAATTTAAAATAGGAGGGATTTATTTGGCTTATCATTTAGGAGGATCCAGTCCATGGCTGGCTGACAGCAAGGCAGAAACTTCATGATAGGAGGAGATAGTAGAGCAAAGCAGCAAAGAGGTAGAGCATGGCTTCCTAGTGGCCAGGAAGCAAAGCACAGGGGGAGAGCATGCGGAAGAGCTCCATCCTTCAAAGCACACCCCTAGTGACCTGCCTGGAGCTGGGCCTCATCTCCTGACTACATACGGGACTGTGAAAGCTAAGGGATCAATCCACTGCTGGGTAAACACACTACCTGTCATCCTTTCATGGCACCAGGAGGCTTCAACCCAATCAGGCTGAAAGCTGAGAAGATCTGCCACAACATATTTTAAGATGCTGAAAAGGATGTATGCATATTTTTTTCAACAGGAAATTTGATAAGTCATATAATGAATAACTTGGTGCTCCATGACTGTTTAATATGGGTAAAACAGTTGGTTTGTTAATACATGAATCAGATTTATTACTTTTAACAATTAAAATACCATAAATATTTGGTTTACATTAAATTAGATTTTGAACTCATAGTAAAAAGGAACTATACATTTCATATCTTTAAATATTTTGACAATATATGTAATTTTAAAATGTCATAGCTTTTCTGTGAACTACAGGACAATACATTTTACTGAACAGATGAAATTACACAGGATTCCTGAAATTAGATGTGGACAGCATGCACAAGTAAAATCTTATTACAATCTTACATGCAATGATATCTTTCAGTTTCTTTGTTTGGATCCCACATTGGAAATCTATAATTCTACTGTATTATTTTTCAAGTTATTTCATTATTATTGCCACTGAAATATCTCTGGATCAGTTTTCATTGCTGCTTCTTTTCCCTCTACAGTAGTGGTAAGTTACTGCTTATTTCAGTAAGATATTTGTCCAGAATAACCAGTTATTTGAGCTGCAAAACTGTCCAAAAACCTGGAACCAGGGTTTGATGGAACATAAGACTAATTTTCTCAACAAGATGCATAAACATGGGTCTGTCTGTTAGACCCATGTTTATTCTTTAGAATATGTCTATCAATGAATTATTGGTTTTAATTTTATGAGTTTTATTATATTAAGCAATAAATACTTAACAGAAAAAAATTCACAAAAATAAAACATTGAGATTTGAAAATTTATTGAGTGTTTATAAAAAGGCATCAAAATTTTCAGCATTGACTGTTTCTGGCATATGAAGTCTAAAAAACAACATCAGAAATAAATTTCTATATAAACTACAATACAACCACCAATAGCACTCTACAAAAATAACGTTCATTTCAATTATCATACCTAAGGTACTTTGCACACATGAATACAGCATGTTTCATATATGCACATCACTTACACTGATAGTACATGTCTTTTGCTTTTCTGATCTTTTTGTAGAACTTACGTGACATCTCAGTGGTCTTGCTGTTTTGTCAGGAGGTTCTTATTATATTATACAGTGTGTGGCTTACAGGAACATAAAATATCAATAAAATAAATTCTTAATGTCTTAGTATATATTGTATGTTTAGAAAAGACATCAGTATTTTCATGTCAAATGGATACTTGCTTATAAAACCTAAAAGATAACATCAGAAATAATTTCTTTATAAACTGCAATGAAAATATCAATAGAATTCTACCACAAAAATAAACTATCACACCCAAGGCAGTCTTTGCACATAACAACTGCATATTCCATGCAACCTCTCACTTACACTAACAGCACAACTTCTTAGCTTTCTTTTCCTATGTGGCAGTACTGCCACCTCTTTTATTCCTGTTTTGTCAGGACCTAACTACTAAATCGTACAACATGGACTTATCAGAGAAATAAGATATCAATAAAATACAATATCAAATATGTAATGAGTGCTTAGAAAAGACATCAACATTTTCTCATCAGTTCTGTACTTGCTTACAAAACCTAAAAGTTAATATCCAAAATAACGACCTATATGAACTCAATGTAAGCAAAAACAGAAGGCTACCACAGAAACGAACTTTGCTTCAGTTGTCACCCAAGGCAGCCTTCACACATGACAGCTTCATGTTCCATACACAAGCATCACTTTCACTGATAGCACATATGTTCTGTTTTCCTGTATTTTCTTATAGTGTATGGTTACATCTTTTCTGTGTTCCTGTTATCACAGTAGGTCTTTGTGATGTTGTACCTGCCTGTTCACCTGTTAGTTCACCAATGTGATCCACAATCATTTTGTGTAGTTCCCTGGGCAGAAATATTTTACTTTTCCTCTGCTGTAAAAGATCTCATATGAGCTTCAGTCCCAAATCTCTAAGAAAATTTTTCCATGATATTTTGCACTTGTTAGTTTCTTTGTAAACTATCAAACTATTTATGCCAAAAGTGTTTAGAATCCAGTAAAATACAACTATTGATCAATGCCTTTTGTTTGAGTGACATCATAGCTACTGCATAATTTCAACAAAATCTACTCCACCTTTCATTTTGTTGTTGAAAGTTTTCATCTCAGGCTTCCATTTTGTGGAAGTTTCCCTAACAACATTTCCATTATGGTAAAATGTTGACATCAGCAGTACTAGTTTGGTCTTCTTTGCCATATATGATGACAATGTAATACCTTTCTAAAAATATAAAGATTGTACTATACAATTCTCTGTTCTAAAATTGAAGCATTTCATTTGAAATTTCTGCTTTGTTCCTTCATACGGTTCCTGCACTGGTCAACTTGTGCTCTGTTAGCAAATATAACATCAATCGGAAACTGGTAAACCAATTGTCAAGTGTCACATTCTGATTAGTTTGGGAGATGGGGGCAACAAGTCTGTTTGCTATGTCATTTGGTTTATTGCTGTACAAATAAGAACCTGATGGCTAAGTTTCAGGATAAATTTCTAAATGGAAAGTGTAATAAGTCTTCACATCTACAAGGGCATAAATTTTACGTCATATATTGACACATCACTTTTCTATGTCTTTTGCATTCCTGCAAGCACCATGAGAAATCCCTGCTAAGTACATTTGACCAATGCATACTTTCAGTTCAGCTAGTGAGGTGTCATAATAAATACATTTTTGAATATGGCTATTGTGTATATAGAACATTTTATTTGTATTTCAGCCTTGTGCATTTCACAACATCTTGTAGCATTTCATCTGTTGCAATTTTCAACACTGAATGGCAGGGCTGGTATTCTGTCCAAAGTGTTTTATTCCTGCCAAGACCTTCAGTATATTTTTGGACCTAGTTCTAACAATGAATTGTTCCATTTGGTTGTGTGACCATTTCAAAACATCTTGCACAGTCAAATATGTAATAACATTGCAGGGTTTTTTTTTGTCATTTTAATAAAGGAGTTCTGTGTTCCCTGTGCCTATATGAGTTGATTCTTACTCCATTTCACTATCACAGGAACTTTGGTTCACATGCCCATTGTCAAAGTTGTCATCATCATCATCACCATCCAACCACACCACCTTTCTGTTTTGAAGGCATGCGTTCTACTATAATGGATCATCTTCATCATCCATGCATGAGTAATCTGATGATTCACTTTGGACTTCCTCCAAAACTTGCAAATCTGATTTTTCATATACCATTGTGAATTTGGCTACTTCCACCGGAAAAATCAAAAGAAAACTTGTAAAAAAGAACAAATCCTGGAGTGGTGTGGGTCTATTGGTCAGATAAATGTGCTCAGGTAAACGTGTGCAAAATCAGAGCATAAGGTGGGTATAATTTCATTTTGTCATTTTTGCACACTTGTACACTCCTTGTCATTCATCATACCAAGTGTGTAAACACGTAGATTGCTATGTGTATCTTCCAGGGAAAGATTATGAGACACATAGCCAGTTATTGTAATGTTAAAGTCCAAGTTTACCACATAAAAGTAAGGGATGGATCTACTGGACCCAGTCTTATACCCCTCCTGAAGAAAAACAGTGACACCTTTCCCACTGAAAATATTAAACTGAATTCATTGTATATATCTGTATGGCAGACTTTAGATGAATGCTATACATTTTTAAAGGATGCTACTCAGATACAGTTTTGTGAATGATTGTTACTTAGTCATTTAAAAAAATTCTCATAAAAGCAACTTCTCATGAGGCCTTATGCCTTAAGAATTTGCCTCCACCACAGGATACACAATACTCCTTTAAATGTAGAAACAGAGAAGAATATATAGTAATGGTGTTTAAACACATTATTCTGAGTATCTCCATCTGTTCAATAGTTCTGTTGAAGGCAATAAGAACCAAATGCGAGATTAACATGTCTTTATTATTAAGTTTTCCCTCTGTCATGTTCTATATATCATAAATTTATTCCTTATTTCCAGAGAAGTCTAAATAAAAATGCTAAGTCTAAATAAAAATCACATATATACAAGGGATAATCACTCCATGCCCAGGCCCACTTTCAAGGACTTTATGCAGATTAAACTCACTTAACCTTCAAATCAATGCTTTGAGGCAGGTAATATCATTTTTGCCTTTGTTAAATTGAAGAAATATGCCCATTGGGATTACTTAAATTTCCCACAATCGTGTAGTTACAAAGTGACACAATTGGGTTTCAGGAACAGGTTGTGTGGTTTTTGACCACTTCTCTAGAGTAGTGGAAAGTTCTTGTTAGATTTCACTAGGAACCCCCTCTCTCTGCCCTTCTCTGTGGCTCACCTCCAGGTCTCTAGAGATGTCTGCTGATAGTGGGTGTCAGCAAAGTGTTGGACACGACCCCAGTATGCTCTCAACATGGAAGGTTCTTGCTCTGAGGCAGAGGATATCAGTGAAATTTGAGAATTGCATGGAGGAAGTCACTAATCTGAGACACTTGTTCTTAGCATACTTTTTAAATTGTGAATAAGAAGATCAGTTTGGGCCAGATTCAATGAACAGGAGATCCCCACATATGGAAGGCCCTACAGGTACCACGTAGGGCAGGTGTTCACCTTGCCGATAATTTAGCTTGCTATGGGAATAAACTTTAGAAAAGGCTGGGAATGGAACTCAATGGTGAAGCACTTGTCTAGCATAGATGGCGTCCTGGTTTTGATCTCTGCTACCACAAAAAGTAAAAATGTATTTTAAGATTTAGAAATTCAAGAGGAGTAAATATTACTTAGGCAATTGTTTTTATAAGTGAAACAAATACAAAGAGATCAATTTATGAATTAAATTGTATTTGGGAGAAGAGACTAAGGTATTACAGAGCAACGTAAGATAAAGCACTCACAGAGCACAGTCCTGGTTTGGGTTTCAGGCCTGGGATTTTACTTGAGGTCCGTAGATGTTCCTCAACTGGCTCTGAAATCGTGCACTTGTGAACACAGGCAACTTTGCCCACAGGGAATGGGCAGAACAGAATCATCTCCTTAGAAATGAAAATGGTTTGGTGCTTTTATTAACATCTGGTGGAGGTAAAGTATCTATTTCATCTCACAAAAAGATTACATTATTTTGAGGTCTTGACTGATTCTTCAAATTATCTTGTCATCTACAAATGAAAATTTGGGGAAGACTTGTCTAGAGGAACTGACCACATATGAAATACTGTTCATGCCTGAGAACTTGTTCTAAAAATTCTCTGCTACAAAGTCATGTTAAGAATTTTATCTAACCTGAACACATTATTTGGGCAGTACCATATAGTAACTTTGCATGTAGATAAATGCTATTGCATATTATGTTTGCATGGAATAGGTATGTTCTACATGGTGTTCTAATGGCTAAGTTCATGTGTCTCCTTAACTGAGTTAAGGGCTTCACAGATAGCTGGTAACATGTTATGTCCTGGTGCCTGCGAGGGATTTGAATAGCTTGGCATTGGAATCAGTGGGCTGAGTAAAGATTATCTTCACTCCTCAGTATTTGTAGGCATCAGCCAATCTTTCCAAGACCCAAACACAACAAGAGATGGAAGAAGGGTGAATCTGTCTCTGTTTGTGTTGGTTGAGCTGGGCTGTTTATGTTCACATGCCCTGGACAGCTGTGATCCTGGCAGTGTGAGAAGTGGACTCAGACTGGGGCTCACCATGCAGTGTCCTGGGTCTCAGCCTGCAGATGGCGGGTGCTGGGACTGCTCAGGCTCAGGGCCAGAGACCAAGCCCTGCCAGTGCATCTCTGTTGTACTCACAGGTAGGTAAGGAAGTTGATAAAAGGTAACTTCATATTATATAGTATGTACCTCACTACCTAGATACATAAATATCTGTGAATTTTATTAAAACTCCTTTTTAACTTCTATTGAGAAAATTGTAACATTTTAAAAAATACTCAATTGATTGACATTTTTATAGATAGGCAGATACATGCGAGGATGACGTCCTGGAACAAAGCCCAGAAAGATGTTCACATATCTTCCTTTGTGAAAACCAAGTGAATCTGAGACACCACCAGTACTCAGGGACTAGCAGGACTGGATTCCCTGAAACCCTTCCCTTCCGGGGGAGACAGGTGAAAGGAAGTCACATGGTCTCTGTTGACAGCTTTTGAAATACAGTTTACAATAAATCCTGACTTGGGATTAAGTTGCTTGGTTGTCTTATTTTTCAAAGAAACAGCAATTTTAATTAGAGGACACATTCACAGTATTCACATATCAGCAGCAGTAAATCCAAATTCAGATACAGAGACAAAAGCAGAAATGCACAGCAAACTGGGGCATTTTTTATTTGAAAAATAAAATTCTAACAAGTAAAAAACCTAGGCAAAGTGTGGCTGCAAAATGTCATTAACAAAGCAGATTTTAATAAAAATGATCAAGCCATTTATAACTATTCGTACCAATATGGTGAAGTTGTGACTGCTAAATGTGAATGAGCAGAGCTAAACATTCTAGCAATGAGGAAAAGAATCCCCGCAGCAAAATGCAGAAATAATTGGCAGGAGAAACTTTTACAGATGCTTACAAATTGCACATTTAATAACATAGGCTGCATTTATTTTCTTTTTTATATAAAATTTCTGATTATGTTTGCTGACAGAGATAGGTAGAAACATTGAAAGATGGGATAAAACCTAAGTAATCAAACTCATCTTCTTAAAATGTTACCAAATCTGTGCTTTGAAAAAACTCATGTACTCAAATCCAAGTCTCCAACTATGACATTACAATGGCAAGCAGAAACACCAAAATGACACCCAGGATTTGGAGGCAGATTTATTTACAGTAATGGTCACTGATCGTGATTCTTTCCAGAATATCAGGCCCTGATCGCTGGTGGTCCAGGGCTTATATGAGATAAGCAAGCAGGAAGGACAGAGGCAGAATGGCTTGTCAACTGGGGATTGATTTATACAATGTGCATCACAGCGACCAGCTATGTATCACGGTGACCAGCCATCTCTAAAGAGACAGGAGCAACTGGATCTAGAACAGGAACTTTACCTGGGCAACAAGTATCCTGACTGGGTAGGGGGAGGCTGGGCATTTTATGCTACATTGCTCTGCTCTTTTAGTTTTCCCAGCAAATCTTTCCTGGGCATATTACATGTGGTCTTCTGAGACAAGACCCTAGAATTTAGGGTTGTCAGTGGTCCTAGGATGGGCTATTGCCGAGGTCCCCAAGACTGTCATATTAAAGAATTTTTCCCTAAGTCGCTTTTTAGGAAGTGACACAATTTAGGCCTGTCTGCTCTGTAACGTTACTCTGGCAAGGCAATGAGGGAGTTAATCTGATCTAGGAGAGTATCCAATGTGCCTCATCAAATCTTGGTCAAGTGTTTGAGCTATTCTCTTGAGGCAACTGTCCATAGAGTTTAAGGCAAAACATATAGCTAGCAGGTGGCACAGACTCACGGGCTGGGATAAGCAGCCTAAAAACACAAAAATCAGGGGGACTAGGCGTGGGGTAATCTCGGGCTTCAGGCATGCGTGCATTGTGTCTTTACAGTGAGCCTCGGAGGAGATGTCCAGGTAAATTTTCCAGCAGATTTCAGCCTGGATTTCTGAAACCTGTAGAGGTAGTTAATATGTACCTGTGTTATATATGTGTGCAGGAATGTCTACAGATACAGCTGACCTTTTAACTGGTTACAAGCTGTTTCGTAGGGTTATGTTTTATTCCCATGTAATCTATCTATATGGAGCCTACTAGGCTGCATGAGGTCAGGGCCAGTGCCAGAGATGCTGAAGCCTGGGCTGCAGGGGTATGGGTGTCAGTGCTGTGGCTTGAGTTTGCAGAACAAAAGGTGAGGTCAAGTTCAGCTCTGATCTTCTGGGAACACTGGATAAAGGTTTTCTGGCTGGGGTTGATGTTTCAGTTAATTGGACCCTTGGATGGGGCTTAGGCCACTGGACTGGATTATTTTGGGCAGTTGGTGGCAGGTTTCCAAGCAGCAGCAGGAAGCAGTTTGTTGTGTAGATCATCCCTGCAGGAGAGCTTTGGCAAATAGTTTTGTTCAAGGTGACCACAGCTTATCTAGCCTGTCAGACTTCATTCCTAACAGAGTTACTTCCATCCGTAAACAGGGTGTACTCAGCATCTGCCAGGGAGTTCATGTTTTAGAACAGTCCATCCCAGTATAGCATGTGGCACCTGGACAGTTAGGCCTAGGTCTAAGGTGAGCTTGTCAGTTTTCTTGATCAGAAGGACAGTGACTGTTAAAGTGTGGAGATAAACAGGGTGGGAGGCAGCTTTTAGAGGCCACTGAGCACACCCAGGGCCCAGTAAGAATAGAGAAGCCAGGAGCCCCAAGAATTCTGCAGCTTTTTGTAACCAGTTTCTGCCAGATATTGTAGCAGAGCTTTTAAGTGTTCAGTAGGCACCTTGAGTGTCATTAATCAGTCAAAGAGGAAACAAGTTTTTGAACCTCTGGGAGGTTGATTCCACACCAGTAGACTTTTGAGTGCAGAACTGGGGTCTTTTCATGTAAACGCACACAGGGGCTGGCTAATAGGAGCCAACTGAAGGCAGAAAAAGGTATCCTTTGGGTCCAGGCAGGTGTACCAGCAGGCTGTGGGTGGCAGAAGACTGAGGCAACATATACGGGGGCAATTGAGGCAGCATTAGCAGCTTGGAGATCTTGAACTGGCTTTACAGGCAGGAGAGGTGTACTGTTTGATGAAGGAGGAGGTTGCTTTGGGACAGAATCTGATCATCAAAAATGCATGATTGATAGCAAGCCCTGGGAGTGAGTACTTTGTCCATACTTCTGGAAACAAGTTTCTCAAAATTTCAGGATTATGATTATCAGGCATTTTAGGCTGAAGTAGGCATGCTTCTTCCTCCCAGGGTACAGTCAGAGTCAATATCAAGTCCGGGACAGTGGACCAAAGTATGAGGGAGGCTGGTCATATCCCAGGAGAGGTATAGGGCACTCAAGCATTTGCAGGAATTCATATTTGATAAAGAGTACATCAATCTCATGGGATCTGCTTTGGCACAATTTCTTTTCAGTGGGGGCTCCAGTGGGTAACTTCAGTAACTTTAGGCATGTTTATTATCTTCTTGCCTCCCTCTTTGAGGTTTACCAGGAGAGCAGTGCAGTACTGCTCTAAAGTTTCATACCCTGTGTCAAATTATAGTCCCAGTTTGGATGAATTTGTGGAAGGACTGTGTTCACCCAAGCATCAGGATCAACCACAGTGACAGGGACTTTTGATTTTACCCAGTCTTTGGCCCCATCTAAAATATGGTGGTATTCTTCAGTATTACAGAGTGAGGAGGAGGAGCTGACAATAGAGACAGAACTGGCAGTGGTGGTATCATGGCTTGCTGAGCAGCTTGGGGTTGACAGATGTGAGGAAGCAGGCTGGACATGGGGTCTTTTGGCAGGACAGGTTAAAACTTTTCTGGCTTGGGTTGAATCTGATACCCTCTCAGATGGCCTGGAGGGTTTGTTTTGACAACTAGGATTGTTTTGTAGTTGTGAAGGACACAGGTGGGGAGCCAAGGTGGGGCAGTTTTTAACCCCTTATGGCAAGTGAGTCTAAGTGAGCTGGTCTTTTAGCACAGGATTTTCCCAGTTGAAGGGGCTTATGGGAGCAACTTGCAAGCAGAGGCTGTGTTGCTGAAGGCACGGAGATCTTGACCAAGGTGATTTAACAGTCTATCAGGCTGATGTGTGGCTGAATGCCTGTTTGTGCTTCCCATGACATCTGACAGCAACAGGGGTCTTGGGCAGGTCACATGGTTGGTGGTCAGACCTGAAGGCAAGTATTTAGTTCATACCTCTGGCAGGAGAGTTTTTAGAGCTTCAGGATTATGGCTATCTATCTCAGGCTGATGCAAGCATCATCTTCTCCTCAGAGAACAGTCGAAGTTGAAAGTGCAGGGTTAAACCAGAGGGAGGCTGACTGGCTTTGTGTGAAGGAGATGTTCTCCCAGACTACAAGTTTGTGCCTAGCAGAAGGGAGGAGAGACAAGAGTCCCAGTTGCTCCAGTGATGGTAACTTTTTCACAGAGGAAACATTTGAAGGCAGAGAGTTCTGTCCCATTGTTTACCAGGAAAGTCACAGGTTTGTCCCCAACTTTTGCAATGACCATGGAATCTTGAAGGTCCAATTTGATAGAGTTAGATCTGTCTTATTTATTCAGGCCTGAAAGGGTGAAACTCATTTATCAGGGCGAAACTCATTTATCAGGGCTGACAGTATAATTTTTCCTCAATCAAAATGTGGAACTCAGAAGGAATTATTGACAATCATCTCAGGCAAGCATTAGATGATGCCGTCTGACCTGGATAGGTATGTAAGCAGAAGTCTCTGGAGGGAGGGCTTCTGTGACTGAATGCAGCAATGGATAACTGGAACCAGTTCAGTTGGCTGGAAGTAGATGAGCTGGGAGTGGAGAGTGAACTTATAGATGTTGGCAGTAACTTTGGCAGCCAATGAAGCTGCCAAGGTGGAGTGGGCCACTTTTTTTTTTTTTTTTTGAGATGCAGGGAGCAGTTTGCTTTTATTTTTAACTCAATAAAATCCCCTTTCCCTGCAGTTGGGGACAGTGGACTTTAACTAATTAAACCCTCTTTCTATCTCTCTAAAGTGTATGTAGAGTACCCATGAACAATGGAGCAACAGACAAAGGGTGGGTGTCCCCCAGAGAGAGACCATTCAGATGCCCCGACTGTATCCCTCATAGGGACTTAGGCATGACTTAGCTAAGGAGGATGTGAGGCTTCTGTTATGCCATATGTTGGTCACCAGGGAGCCACAGTTGAGGGCCCAATCAGCCACATCTACCAGTGCATCCCAGTCTTGGTGCACAGACAGGGCAACCTATTGCTTATGTTGTCTGTTTCATTCACTCACACAGTCATTCAGCTGGCACTCAGAAATTAAACACTCCAACACCCTTTCCCGTGAGGGTGGCCTTATCTAACAAGAGGTGATCAAGTTCTTCTACTTGAACTGAGCAGGACTGACAGACTGACTAACTGGGGTACTCCTGGGGGGGTCTTACTGAAATCAGACAGGCAGGCAGATAGAGAGGGAGATTGTGTCCTCTTCCCTTTGGTGTCCAATATGAGTCACTTGAGCGGGAGCCAGGATTCCTTTTCTAGACCCTGAAGGGATTCTAGGAATCTGGAGGGTGTGCCTTCCTTTTGGGACTTGGAGAGGTCTTTGTTCCATCTGTGAGGGCCATGACCAGAGACCAAAAAGTCAGGATAGTCGGTCTTCCTGGCTGACAGACTAGAAACAACAGCAAGCAGAAATGTCAAAAGGACACTTAGGAATTGGAAGCAGATGCATTTATGTAAGTGGGCACTGGTCAGGATCATTCTCTCAGAATATCAGGCCCTGACCTCTGGTGTACTCAGGAAGTACAGAGGCAGAATGGCTTGTCAATTGGGGATTGATTTATACAATATGCGTCATAGTGACCAGCTATGCATCACAGTGACTAGCTCTTTCTAAGAGACAGAAGTAACTGCATCTGGAACAGGGACTATTACCTGGGAACTAACAAACTAAAGTACACTGATGGGGGGGGACATTTTCTGCTACAGTATGAATCTATATTAAATTATTCATTGTTTTTGAAAAATATGAAAATATAGGTTCCACAAAATAATCATCCAGCTTGCTTATTTTTTAATAAGTGAAAGTTTATGCAATTCAAAATATGGAATCAAGTCCCACTCTGGACACCATAATAATTTCATTTTTGGTGATCATATTTCATTTCATTGAAAAAATGTATCTTTCATATTCTGGAATTATTAAACAACCTAGTACCAGCTCAATGAATATGGTATTATATATTAAATATTTGGAAGCCCACATAAAAAGGGTAAAATGTGCAGAAGAATGCACCACTACCTTCATCATGTTAGGCTCTGATTCAGGCCTGGGACCTCAGGCAGCCTCCCCAGAGAGCTGGTCTTGCTTCAGGTGCATATCACACCCAGGGAAACTCACACCCCAGCAGGGATCCAAAACCTGAATAGCAAATGGAACCCAACTAATGGGACCAACATGAGACAAATTTATTTATGTTTTTAATCAATAATTAGAAACACTTTAAGAAAATGCATGCAATTCCCATTTCATAGTTGTAATTAGCATAAACTGTTTTTCAAAACCATCAAAAGTAGTAAGTTATGGTATTTCTAGTATATATTTATTCCTTGAAGGTAAATTCCCTTAAAATTCAATATCCATCGGACATGTGCTTGAGTCAAATCATGAAGAATTACAGTAAGTATTGCATTTCTGTAGTTTATATGACTAAAATATAAACCAGTGCCTTAAATGCTTCTAAATCCTCTTTTCAAGTGTTGTTGGTTTCAGTCCCAAATTGAAACTCAAAATGGTATCAGCATAATTGATATTACTATAAATAGAGCACTTGCTTCCAATTAGTTAAAATGCTGAGGGCATTAGGTTAATCTCTTCATCAAAGGGACTGTAGGACCTGAAGGAGCAAAAGATGCCTAGTGAAGAAGAGCATGCTGAGATACTTTTGGTTGAAGAGAACTTTTGTAGGAAAAATGAAAGATGCATGATTTTAAATCATCTGAAAAATACAGCCTACATTCAACTCCAAGGGTATTCTACAGTCACTATCTACAGATTAATTTCTCCTCATAATAAGATTTCAAATGCTTATGGAATTAAAATATCTTAAATCTAAATATACAGATAAAAACTCCTTGGGTCAATTTCCTTTACACACAGCATCTCTTTGGATCAGTGTGAACACTGTCTTTGCTATTGCCAATAGTAATGTCAGCTGGGTTTCCTCTGATTTTTTTTTCTGATTTTTCTAAGCAACCTTGAAAGAATGGCTATAAAGCTCTAGAAAATATACATCTCCATTTTAAATTTAAAAAGTCACTTGTTAAATTCCTTAGTACTTAATTGATTTTGAGATAATTTCTTAAAACAGTTTTTACTTAAACAACTACCATCTCATCCACAGTAGTTGTCTTTCCTCTATTTCAGAATGTCCAAAAAAAAAAAAAAAGAGCTAAATGACACATGTTGACAGCTGTTTCAGTGTCTGAAAGGTGCACTTATTAAAAAAGGTCTATCCTATATAATTTTCATTATCTTTCAATTAAATATATATCCATATGTACATATGCTAGACACGTTACTTACGTGTTTGTGATGCTCACAAGAGATGCGTTCTGAGGAATGTGTCATCAGGAATATCATCACTGTGCTGACCTTGCACAGTGGGCCAGTCAGGCATGGTGGCCTCTCGGTGGCATGAAGAGAGGTAGTGAGCACAGGTCTTCAGGCTGCACCAACACACACATCCCAGTGCACTGTTTTACAGTAAAACTGTTTCAGTTAGTGTGACGCATACACCATAAAACAGTGACAAAACGTATAGCATGGTAAACACATGGTAAACACAAAATGTATAGCATGGTAAACACATGGTAAACACAAAACGTATAGCATGGTAAACACATGGTAAACACAAAACGTATAGCATGGTCATTATCATGTATCACCTCTTGTCCATAATCCTGGGTGCTCTACTCTCATATGATTGGTGTACAGCAGATTCGTTTACACTTGCATCAACACAAACACATGAGTGACCTGTTCTAGCATGATATTAGCATGGCTGAGACATGACTAGGTGACAGGATCTTCAGCTGCGTTACAACTATGGGACTCCTATCACACACAGACTACCACTGATTAAAATGCAGCTACGCAGCACAGGGCTGCATCTACAAGACAGTTTTTCTGCAACAGCACCTTGCCACCTCCTTTAACCCAACAAGAAGTCTCCCCTGTTTGTATCCTGCCTATTAACCCCCGCCAATCCACAGCCTTCCTTAATGTCGTGATTTGATTTTATAAAAAGTAGGTGGGCCGCTGAGTTCATTTACCCTACTTCCTTCATTTAGACTAAGTTAGAAATAATCAAACTTATGGAAACAAATTTTGTTCTTTCTCTCTATTTCCTGTCTTTTGGAAGCTAAGACTCTTTGAACACCCACCGTCTTGACATCTGTCTGTGCTTCCACAGGACTGATGAGGGCAGGCAACTTGCCTGAAACCACATCAGAGTCAGCCAGGGCAAAGCTGTGGAATGAAACATTCCCATCAAGTTCATGATGTCTATTTAGAAACTGAAAATTATCCAGCTCTCTACAGAGCAAGAATCTTCAAATCTGCTAGGCACCTAGAAATATTTTGAATATGAACATCAACCTCTACAAATCAAAGTTAATAGATAGGGTTAGGGGATGGTATTTGATGTTAATATTAATTCAAGGTGGCCTCCATTAGAAGTTAACACAAACTGATTTAATTTTACACATATATAATTACATTAAAAGTATATATGATTTGATTTTTGCTCCACTGTGGATTTTCCTGAATGGAAGTTGATCAGTTTTGAAGCTCTGAATGTTGTTATTTTTTCTTCTCCTGGAATTTTTTCTCCATTTTGAGGGAATGCTGCTGTTCTCCACAATTTACTAAACGTAAATTAACACAATTTAAATTGCATACCTGTTTTAATCCTGGTACTGCACTATGATGTGAGATAAAACATACAGTAGAATTCGACATTGTTTCTGTGTCAAGGGGTTTCCACAGCTCCATGGTAGGTGAGGGACAAATAATAATGGTCATGGACACGTGACCTCAGGGTCAGCACCCTGCTGGGGGAGGATTGCGTGTGACAGTCGGGGAAACCGACCACCGCATGACCCGAAAGCACTTGGTGATAGAGTGGTTCCTCCCTTCACAGACAACCTTCCTGTGTTCCTAGCATTTGTCTTGAGAGCCATAGTAGTTTAACCTCTTAGCTCAGAAGGTTTGCCTATAGATACAGTATTTATGTGTGTAGACAGTTTTGTTTCTTAATTCTCCAAGTAGGAGTTGCAACAGATTTACCAAAAAGCAGTGAGGTTATAGAGTTTTTATCTGGATACACAGACCTGGAAATGACAGAATTTTACAGTAATAATGAAGTCAAACATTATTGAAAAATGCAGCATTATGAAAATATTGTGACTTGTATTGATATCGTACAAAGGTACTGCTAATGCTCCTGTGGCTTGTTCTCTCTGAAATCGAAAGGGATACTGCAGGTCAATTAGGGGTGAAAATCAATATGCACAGTTGAATCATCACGGCCCCCACACTCCCAGGAGAGATTTTATTTTTTCTCAGTTCAGTTACCTTTTGGCCAACCATAGTGCAACAAGATCTACTGAGAGAAAGAGGCCACATTCAAACCATTTTTATTACAGCATTTTACTACAGTTGTTCTATCTTAAATTGCAAATATTATTCTCTTACTGTCCATAACTGATAAATTTTATCTGCCCATGTAAGTATAGGAGAAAACATAGTGTATGAGGGCTTCCATACTACCTATGTATTGAGACATGCCCTGGGAATCTTGGGACGTGAGAGATACCTGTAAAATATTTACTTTTACCCACAAATGTTTATGATCCTCGTGAATGTGATGCACAGTCCATTTCAGTTAGTAATCCTGATGGAGAAAGTTTAATGACACTTCCTAGTTTGCCTAAATAAAGAAGTTGTAAACATTCCACTCAACCTCTAGACCCTGGTCTCTATAGCAGTCTTGCAGGTAGCACTGGGAAATTCTGTGCACTGTTATTCAGGTTTCTTTTTATGATTAGCATCAAGATGAAATGTAGAGTTTCATTACCCTATACTATTTAAAGTTGTACAGAAATCATTGTTTATTTTGTAGTTTCCCAGATTGTCAAATTGCAGGATTGATTTTCTTTTTTTTTTTTTTTTTTTTTTTTTTTTTTTTTTTTTTTTTTTTTTCACTGGGGATTGAACTCACAACCTCACACCTGCCAGCAGGTGCTTAAGCCACTGAGCCAAACTCCCGGCCCTAGTTTTTTCAGACAGGGTCACACTATGTAGTTCAGGCCGGCCTAGCAATCACGTTGTAGCCCAAGCTGGCCTTGAATTCACAATACTCCTCCTACCTCAACCTCCCAAGTGCTGGTATTAAAGGCGTGCACCACCATGCCTGGCTTATTTTTTATTTCAAAGCAGACATAATCAACTGAAAAACTACCCGAATTCCAAGAGCATTGTTTGCCATCAAGTCCTCTTAGCGAAATCACATTTTATTCCTGAAGATGATTGCAACACAGCATTGAACCTGAAAAATCAAATGATAATATTCATGAATGGAATAGTGTTTATTGATCTCCTAGAAAATACCGAATACTATGCTAAGTATGTTACACATTTAAAACCTCATGGAAATTTCGAAGTCAGAAGCATGGGGCCTGATTTACAGATATGGAAACTGAGGCCCGTTTCTTTGTGGTTTCCACAAATGTTCTGACTCATATTGTGAAAAACGTATGATAGAAGGGGTGTGTGACAGGTTCCATTATAGGAAAGAATGCAGGTCGGACCTCAAGCCAGTAGCACAATCTTTGTGCAATGGCCTCCTGGGGGGAAACATTTCACAGTGATGGACTCCTATGAGAAGTTGCAAGCTATCATCCCCCAAGTCAGGTCAGTCCAGTGGACACAAACTTCTAGGTACTGGAAGCCCTCTGCTCTTGTGGGTGATACCTCCAGTGTGTCTTCCTTTCATGAGGACTTTGTGGTAGAGACCTTTGCCCCACTGACAGTGACAGTCCTAGGTCCATCTCCTAGGTGCTGGCTACGTGGGGCAGACCCTTACAGAGCTGCACGCTGGTGCCGGTCTGAAAGCACTTCCTCCGGGGCCTCTGCTCCTTGTGCGGACCGTGCCCAAGTCTCACAGATGTGCACAGTAGACAGCTGATGTGTGTGGAGTTCTCTCTTTCTCTTCCTTCATACACACCCTCACTGCTGGGTGTCAGCAGAGGGCATCGATCTTCTGGGTCATCAGGCTACTTCTAGATAGAAAAGTTTCATTTTATAGTATCAATCGAAAACTTGTTTTGACGTCCCCACTGTATCTTATTTCATAATTCTTTTTATACTTGGATGCCAATAGTTTTGTTTTTTAACCAAGTATATTAACCTTGAGCCAAACCTGCTCTCAACTTCAGCAAACGCCCTCGCCAAACTCGTCATAAAGATCGTGTTTCAGGGATGTTTCTGGCTCCTTGTTGTGTCTCTTAACCCTCTAATATCGATCAACATCCTGGCAGTTTCAACATGACTGGGATTCTCTCCGCCTCAACATCCAGAATTTATCTGGTCAAGAAATTGCAGAGAACACTTAGGGAGTCCTGCCACGTGTACAGGCATAGAGGTAACTCCATTGGAGGAAGAGCAGGTACCAGGGTCATCTCGACAAAGTTCTGTTACCGCTTGGTCTTAGTTCTTGAATATAACAAGGCAGAATCAAAGTCCCTTCCAGCCATCTCACTAACTCGGCATCGGTAGGGTGTGGCGACTTCCACTCACTCAGGGAAGTAAACGCAACACCAGCCACACATCCACAGTAATAAGACTTCTCTAAGGAGCAGCAGATGGGGCTCAGGTAACCTTGATTACTTAAGCTTTGTACCTGTCTTGGTTTTACACGCTCATTCTCTGCAGGTTACACATGACTGCCTCAAAGCTTTTGGATAATTTTAAAGTGTGTTGTTAATGAAATAGGTTTTAGGATTTCAAATGTCAGCCAACCTAAGAAATATGCCAGGTTTCACTGTCTGAGTTTAGAAAAACAGAAAAAATAATGGTAGTTCCACTTCTGTGATATCTAAGAAACTTATACAATCTTACCAGAATTTTTATTTATCATTCTAGCAATGATCCTATTTAGCAACCATTAGAATTTTGATAAACATGACTTTTTCACAAAAGTTGTAACAGCCAGTAAGTTAATGAGGTAAAAAGAATATTCCCATTAAAACTATTTTCTCTAAAAGTTTTTTCCTATTAACTTTCAAAATACTGTGGTTAGTCCTGAAAATGATGGGAAGACATTAATTTAATGACTAATAGTCACTAACCAAAGAGTTTATTCGTTTATTTATTTATCAATTTATTTTTCATAACAGGAATCAAACTTGTGACCTTGCACTTGCCAGGCAGGCGCTTGTGCTACTGAGCTCTGCCCTTGGCCCTAACCACAGAGTTTAATATCTCAGGATTCTGGGATTTTTGAGGAAGAGGAAAATATCAGAAATTTAACTTTTACTTGTGAAACACAACATGAGGGCATAATATTAATTAATACAATGAAGTTTGGCTCAGCCGTAATGAATTGTATTTCTAAAGTCACAGTAGACATTGATATCCATCTAGTCACATAAAGCCCTTCAGAGAATATTTTTGTTTTTATTTTAATATTTAACAATTTACCCATGCATTAATGCACACATAAGACAATTAATTTTATAAGCCTCATAGGGTATTCTTTCCAGTTAATTTCCTTCTATAAGAATTATATACTTTCCAACATGGGTGCGGTTGAAGGAAGAAAATTTTTCAACTTTTCCCCAAAGTGAAAATTTTAACAGAAGTATCTGTGCACATATAGTCCACCGTATCAATATCAAAATGCAAAATTAGATCACCTCTCCTTCTTAAAATTCTTAAGATTATCCACATTTTAAAGCTAATCTCATTTTTAAAATAGTTTCTTTGCAATAACTTGTCAGTGTCAAGTTTTCAAAATTTTTCAGTTCTCTGTGGAATGATGAAAATGTCTACTCCTCACCCTCGTTATGCATCGTTTACACTTGCTAATGGCTTGTTTGATGTTGGGAAATGTGTGACACAATTTGCAGTGCTGAGAAAAGTGTATGTGTTATTTTGTGATTTCGCGTGAGATCATGGTGAATCACAATGCAGTCTACAATATTCCATTCATTGTATTTTCAATTTCCTTGATTTTATTTTTTTCATTTTTACATGATATCCAATAAATTTAGTAGAGCAGAATATGAACAGTTTTCTAATTGATTAACATTTATTTTTGTTTCTTTTCCATTTTTCACAATTGTGGTGCTTCTTATCTGATTTAACTAACAGGACTGATGTTCCTGCACTTTTTCAGAGGTTTAGTCTCCTAGATACTTTTTTGCCTCCCAAATTTAGCCAGCTTCAGAGCAAGATGGCCAAGCCGGGGAGCAGGGTGCTGCCGGTTCTCTGCCCCTCCTGGCTGAGTTCCATGGTGCAGATGTTGCCCTTGTTTCTACGCTCTCTGGTTTGTGCTCCTAATTTACTGCTTATCACTGTGGATGTTCAGGGGCTTCTTTCACTTCAGAATGGCTCAGTATCGTGAGGGACTTGTTGGGATCTTGATTCAAACCAATGAATGTTAAAGTAGTATGATATTAGAAATCTCAAGAAATCTATTTATGGGATGGGTATCAAGGAATAATTTTCCATTAAAAATGGTAAATTTTTAGATTGATGTTTATGTAGGCTAGAGTTGAATAGCGTGGTATCTGGTATATTCTTTAAAATACATTATTAAAAATTTAAAAACATTGGAAATGTGGGTCAAACATATCCAACCAAGCATTTGAAAATCAAAACTTTCAAGTCAAAATTCAAAATAAAAAAGTCAGTTGAAAGTATATGAGTTTATTATATCATTCACTCTGAGTCCAGGAAGGTCAGATCCTGCCCCTGCACAAACCACAGCTCACACCAGCACGAGGGCACCTTTGGAATAACCACATCTCCGGAACAATGGCTAAAGCCAGCACATTTACCTCTCTGCTTCCTTTTCCTTTTCTTCTCCTCTAACCACATTGCTGAGTCATGTTTTCCTTGGTGACTGCTGATTGTTTTGTGATTCTGACTTCTTTAGGAAGTCTTCTCCAGGTCTTATTCTTGTCTACATGAGTGTCCTGTCTTAAGCAGTGCCTTCAACAGTCCTGTATTTTAGAGTCAGCCTCATGAAGAATCCACCCCACCCAGCACTTTCTCAGTCCACCCAGTCTTCATGCAAAGAGAGCAGGAGCCAATTTCCCTTCCATGGAGAGTGAGCAGTTTGCACAGGAGACACTCTGATAAACTGACTGAACTTGCTGAAGGACGGAATCTCTCCTAGCCTCCTGTGCTTGTACCTGGCAGAGGTTTTAATGAGGGTTATATTTGGAAGGACCAGAGATATATTTTAATTAGATACTCTAAAAAGACTTCTCAGTTCCTTGGCACATTCACACATAAATTTTCAGGTACTGCACTATAGCTTTCAGAAAAGTCAGGAAGCTGAGGAATGAATGTGTAGAGCAATAGTGGTAGAGAACAGGAAATGGTCAACTCCACTTCCTGTTGCTACCTGTAGAAGCTGCCAGTACCATTCTGGCAAACTCCTGTGAGTCTGCAATTACTTTAAAAGTAAAAGGTTTCAAAATCTGCTACTTTTCCTCACCATAATAATAATAATAATAATAATAATCATAATAATAATAATAAAACCAACTTTAAAGGTAAAGAGAATCTGGCCAGAAAAATTGAGATAGTATTTCTGCTTTAAATAACTCCACTCAGGTAACTTAAGAAAAAGTGACATTCCTGAACTAGATTTTATTATAATTTAGCATTACTATGCATTCTAAAAAAAACCAAAAACAACAATAACAATGACAAAATGAAATGATCAGAAGTTATTGAGAAATATATTTGTGAAGAATTTGTGGTAAATTATTTTTATATGAAAGTGTTAGACCTTCCAAAATGAAGTAAAGACAAGAGTCTTTTTTCTTATAAAGAATAAAAAAAGGAACAAGGTTTGTTAACTAAAGTCAGTTTGGTGTTAAGGAAATGATGAAGGCTTCAAAAAATTCTCTGTTTGATGTTCCCCAATTAAATCCTTCTCCCTGTGTAATTTCTCAATGTGTGAAGGACTGGGATTTGTTCAATCAGCATGGAAACTTGACTCCAGGAGTAGGTGAATGTCCTGGGTGAATCACAACCTTTGCAGATGGAGCAAGAACTGGGACATTTTTGTGATAACTACCACATTAAAAGAGGAGCTGAAACATTGACTTAGTGATCACCTTTATTAGTGCATCAACTAAGACAAAAGGTTCTTCAGGCGTAAGAAAGCTGTGAGAAACCCACAGAGAAGAGGAAACACTGCAGGCACCTTCTCAGCTCACGTGTCGGCCTTGGTAGTGTCAGTCCCCTGCGCTTCCTGAGTATTAAATAAACTGATATATATAAGAGCGACTGTCACATACAAAATGCTCAATTGCTGTCAAATCAGGAGTTCCTGCAGCAAGTACTGAACCGTCTGCAGACAGGAAACGTCTATACCAGGTGCCAGCCCTTTCTGTCCTCTAGACACTCTTACTCAGCTGTCCACTGCCCTGTTTCTCCTCCTGGTTGAGGAATTCCTCTTCTGGCCTCATCTCCAAGGCTTGTGGGAACCCAGGGCGACATCTCAGTCACCCCACCAGAGTGCAAAACTCTATGGCACTTGGTTGCAACTCGTTGTTTTCTCTCTTGTTCGTTTCCTTTGCCCAGAGGGTCCTGCGATGTAAGGCACTGGGTGTCGGGACGCAGGTTCATTCTGTTTCCTGCATGAAGCACGAGTTTAGATCCTAAGACTTGCTCTGTTCATGATTCATACCAGCTGATCTGTGTCCACGCCCGAAACCAGCCGCATACAACAGTGGATGAGCAAGTGAATCAGACTCATGGAGAAAAGGACCGTTTTCCCTCGGGTGTCGAGATAATTCCTCTGCTTGCCACGGCGCCTGCTGTCTAACACGGCAAGAGCAAGATTCCATTTGGTTTGTTTGTTCATCTATAATGAAAGATGCAGCTAAAACCAAAACGTTTCCAAGGAAAAGTAATACAGAACCTTAACTTCTCCTCGGCCTGTGAGTACGACAGCGCATGAGGGAGGCCGCCTGGGAGGAGGGGACAGGGCATGAAGGTGGGGCTGCAGCTGTAGCCTCATCAAGTGTCTGTCTGGGCCCCTCTGGGTGCAACCCCTACTGTGAGCTCTGACTCCCCTCCAGCTAGGATCTGACTCCTGCTTCCCCATAGCCCAGGCCCCTCCCTGTGCTTCCCTCTTTGTCTATTCCCCTCCCATCCCACTTACCACGCTCTGGTGTGCTCCGTGCCTTCCTGCAGGTCACTTTCAATGTCTGCTAGAAATCAGACCCTGGGCTGGCACTGGGACCGTGCTGTCTAGGAGCTCAGAGCCTAGCGAGGGAAACAGACATTCACATTCCCAGTCCGGTGTAATCAGACCCTGGGCTGGCACTGGGACCGTCACATTCCCAGTCCGGCGCACTTCCAGCACGCTGCCTGCCTTTACACCGCATTCTGTCTTCACAAGAGCTTCACGAGTCAAGCTGCTGTTATCGTCAGTCCCATTTTACAGATGGAGAAGGACAACCTCCTAGCTCACGCCCTTCTCACTACCTACTCCCTTCCGTACACTGCATGAGGCGCATTCTTTAAGCTACCCGGCCCTTCTTTACCGAATGCTTGCTACCCAGCCTGAATCAATCTAACTTCTTTTTTCTCTCTAATATTGGAAATTGATTCTTGTCCTTGCACAGAGCTACACACTGAGAATTTTCTATTGATTATTATTCTTGCTATTATCATTTTGAGAGACGGTCTTATTAGTTACTAAGATGCCCAGTGTTTTAGTAACTTTCCTAGACACTGAGACATCATCCAAAATTTAAAAGGAGTAAAGATTTGTTTTGGCTCAAGGTTTCAGGACGGTCTGTTCATAGTTGTGTGGCTCCATTGTCCCCTAGTTCTGGGTGGAGGCAAATCAACATAGGCATGGTGAGGAGGGTATGAGGGAGGGGAGAGGAAGAGGGAGAGGGAGAGGGGGGAGAGAGAGAGAAAGAGAGAGAGAGAGAGAGAGAGAGTAGCCCATTTCCCCTGCAGCAGCACATGCCATTTCCCCCAACAAGACTCACATTCCAAGGCTTCCTGCAGTGCCACCAACAGCTGGAGTCCAGGCCTTTGTCACAAGCGCCTTTTGAAGGATGTTGCAGGTCCAATCTATGGCACAGATCACGTTTTCTGCTGCAGTAAGTATTAAATACTTTAGTGTGATACATAGGCATACAGGACCCTAACTTACAAAGTAATTTTACATGGAATTTGTAATGGATCCTTCTAAGTACCATACGGTGTACAGAGTGCAGGGTCTTTATTCTTCTTCCTCCATTAGGAGAAATATCATCAGACAGGATCTACAGCACAGGTGGAAAACTAGAAATGCTGTGTTCTGTGTTTAAGTTGGCTGTCTTTCCTCTGTGGATATTTTTTAGCGAGGCCTTGAATTTCCTGAAGTGGGTGTGTCACAACAGTTCAGGATGCATAAAGCATACAAGTAGCCATATGCAAGCCTGAGGATTAATCTTTGAAAGAAAAGCAACTGGACAGCAGAGACAGAGGATGCCCTAAGCCTGAGAGGCTGCTGGAAGGCATCAGCAGGTGTGGTCCTGCGCTTCCCACCTAAATACAAGAACAACAGACAATATAATACCTTTAATGTAAAGGTTAGATGCTGAAAATCAAAAAAGTGGAGAGAAAGGAAGGAGAAAGCAAGCCATGGAGGGAATCATCTCATCCAGATTCCAATTCCATAACCAAGGAATAATCACCTTTAACCCTTAAGAGCACACAGATCACTCAGCGTGACAAGAAATCCCGCAGATACCTACTCCGCTTGAAGCAAGCAGGACGCCTGCCGCAGCTGCACCTCTGGGTCAGGCCTAGGAACCTGTCCCTCTCTTTTATTGGCTACCTACTTAAAACAGCTGCCATAACCTTCTTTCCTTACAGCTCGTTCAGGATTCTTCTGCTGGATACAGGCTGCTATGCTTCAGGAAATACATTTTTCTTGTGCAACACTACATCCAAGTAATAAGGCTCAAGAAAAATATTGACTTTCTTCTATGCCCCAGAACCTAAGGGTAAAAAAGAAAAATGTTGCCCTTAATAACCTGGAATTCACAATGAGCAAAAGACATAAACAAATATAATTTTACTGCAGCCCGAGGAGAATTGGGAGTCGCACCAAGTGTACTTGAGGAACGCTGTGCTTGCCAAAGTGGAGCACTCCCCGAGGTGGAGGGCCGGCGGGGATGGTGCTGAGGGCTCCCCGCGGGAAGAGATGGGGCACTGAGGATGGGGTAGAGGAACCTGGCCGACGCTGCAGTGCGGGTGGGTGAGGGCTGAGACGGCGGGGGCTCGGGCTGTGCCCACCCCAAGGACGGGGTAAGCTGCAGTGCTCGAGAGGACTCGAGACTGTCAGCGTCTGGGGGACGAGGATGCGCCGTGTGGAGAGCCCCTGTAGGAAGGCCAGGGACTGTAACGTCCCCCGGACACTGCGCTGGGCCCGCGCTCCGCGCCTGTGCTCCCAGCCAGCTGTGGCGAAAGAAATGGAACGTCTCTCAATTGCTCTCTTCGGCTCAGACAAACGGGGACCTTCCCTGGCAACCGAGCACGAGGAGAGGGTCCACATCCACGTGGCTTCCTGCGTCTGTAGAACAAAGTGCAGAATCTGTCACGAAAGAGGAAAACGCTTGCTGGGAGAAAGCAAAGATGTCCATGAGCTCTGTAACCAACCAGCCTTACACACGTGCATGAGGAGGGGTCTCCCCACGGTTACTGCCTGGTTTCCTAACACCACACATGTGTGCGGGCAAGTAATCATGTGTGTGAGAGATCTGTAAGTAAGACTAGTAAGATATATGAGCACTGCATATAAAGAAATATCAGAGAATTTATGAACTGCAGAACAGCTGGTAAAATTGTTCATATACAATACATACACATATATAATACATATAATATATAACATATATTATATGTGTTATAGGTGTGTGTGTCCGTATGACTAATCAATCTTCTTCTTCTTCTCCTTCTCCTTCTCCTTCTCCTTCTCCTTCTCCTTCTTCTTCTTTTTTTTTTTTTTTGTACCGGGGATGGAACTCACAACCTTGCACCTGCCAGGCAGGTGCTTACACCACTGAGCTAAATCCCTGGCCCCTCATCAATCATTTTGGTAAGAGAGACTTTCAAGTCATTTTTCAAAAGTCTTTCTGGACTGGAAAATTCTTTTGTTACAAAAAAGCTTACCACCTCTCACACTGATCATTTTTCTTTTGCTGCAGTTTCTCTTTCTTCTGTCTCTACTCTATGTCACAGTAGGTTTGATCATAGCAAGATTCCCTAACAGTCCTGACTATCAAGAGCTCTAAATTAGAAAGAGTAAGAAAGAAAATTTTCATTAGCGATACATGGGATGGTGGACAATACGGCGAATGTTTAAGTTTAAGTATTGTTACATCAGAAGACACCGACCATTAACCCCTTTCAAAACACTTCCATTTGCTACCAATGCACTTCTCTCATTGCTCTTGCCAGTTTCTTTTTTTTTTTTTAATAAAGGCATGTTTGTAATGCGTTATAGTTGCATTCATCGTGCAGAGTCGGTATCAGTGCGTGACGCATCTTAATCCTCCTCCATCTCCTTCCCTCGCCCCATCTCCCGGCGCCCTTCTCATTTGCAAAAGCTCTATCTTCCCGTTCTCTATTACGTATCTGTTATTTTGCTGTTTACTTTGTTTATACTTCGGGTTTCTCACGTAAGAGAAACCATGTGATACTTAGGATGGTCTATCTGATTTGTCTCACTTAACGTTACGGTCTCAAGGTGCATCCATTTTTTTTCCCCTTTTTACAAATGCCTCACATTGTTATCTTTCTAGAGCATGTGTAAATACCACTTTCCTTGCAGTTCTGCAAGTCCTCATCTGTGAGTATCTTTACCATGTGTGATCCGGACCGCGGTGCCTGCTGCCGCCCCGGGCCCTCCCGCAGGAAGGCAGGCGCCTACAAATCCCCAGTGTGAATTTGCCCACCTCAAGTTCTGAATCCAGCACCTCTGGATTTTCGATTCTTCTCCAAAGTCAAAATGACAGTGAAGATAAACACTTTGAATCAATTCAAGACATTGAAGCAGCCACAACACCACACTAAACACACTCACTATTTTGAGGGTCATTTACAACAATCTGGCTTTTAAGGAATATTAAATTTAAATAGTAGTTTTGTGATCACACCTTGTATTACATTTCTTTAACAAGTTCACTGTACACCGTTCCTGATTCCCATTGTATGATTTCAGCCAAGCTGTTAGCACTATCAGACTACTTTCTTCAGTAGTGAAATTTCAAGATTGATAAGATTTCATCGTGTTTGCTTTTTGGAAGCCGGGGAGAGTCCAATCCGTGCAGAGCTGATGTCAGGAAGTTTGCATCCGCGAACCTGAGCGTGGAAAGCGTGGGAGAGGGGAGAGGGAGGCACTTGGGAGTACACTGGAGGTTTTGGGGGAAGTGAAGGCGGAGGGCACTGCGAGCCCACCAGCCTGGGCAGCTGGGACGTGCGCACCTTGTCCCCACCTCAGAGTGACATCTTTCAAGGTCACTGGGCTGAAATCCTCTCTGCTCTCTTCCAGCTTACCCAAAAGCCAGGGGCACTTCTGTGGACTGCAGCACTTGTATAATGAGCTCACATAGGCAGCGAGGCCATATTTGACTATAAACTGCAAGAGGAACCACTCACATCAAGCAGTGAAATCAGGCTGCCCCTGGAACCGTCAGCCTCCTCAGGTCCGCTCTGTTCCCTGTGTGGCCAGAGGTGGGGAACGTATTTCTAGGTTTACTTTCGCTGAAAATGGGCTCTTGGTGGGTAAAGAATGACAAAAAAAGGAACATCAAGAATACTCCTTGGGAACATAAAAGACATAATGAACACATTCTTTCAGCTGATAACAAGATCGCATTTTAATTAACCTCAAGATAAATCTATTATTATCTATGTGTGGCCGGAAAGTTGCATATTGGAGCAGTATTAAATTTTAGGGATCAGTTAGTATTTCATAAATTCTTTAAGAATTGCAAAGTTTATTTTGTTTGTGAAGATGTATCCAGAAAGCTTGAAGTAATGTTGGTCTAGAAGTTTCTTTAAATGTAAAGATTTTCTTATCATGCAAATACACCCCATTGTGAAGAGTAGAGTAGGTTCATCTGTACGCAGTAGCATGATTCCCTCTGAGGAGGGGAAGAACTTCCTCAGACTTATATCTTGTAAATTAGCAGTCCACCACATGCACACTTAAATGGCAAAGTAATAGGAACATGGGCTCATGGAAACTTGGAATTCACTGAATGCAAACTTTTCTCTGTGGGACAGACCATATCTTGGTTGTCAACCCAAACATCTCCAAGAAGATACATGGAGAAGTTAGTGGCAATCTGAAGGAACTCCCTGCACCAGTCACATGTCAGTGTGTCTCACAGCCACGAGGACCACTTAAGACCCTGTCCCCCGTGACCAGGCGTCGCACGGTGTCAGTGGTCCTAACCATTTTCATGCCACAAACCTCCTAGGAAATCTCATAAAATAGTTCTTGCAATATAAATTTCAACTATAAAAAAATATAGTTTTTAATGTATTGCTTGATTATATGCTATTATCTATCCCTTTTTTAAAAATACATAATAAAATCTAGCAGCTAGATCAACGACTAAAGTCTCAGTTAGTTGTAAATGAAATGATTATTTCTAGAGATATTCTTTAATATTTTTGACATGACATGAGAAATCTGATTTCTCTTGGGAGCCCAACTAGGGTTACAGCTGTCCTTAATCTGGTTGGTTCCCCACACATTTATGTTTGTGCTATGCTTCAGGTGAAATGTCACTGATATTGGTGAAGAAGAGCTTGGACAACTGTGGCTTTGATTCACTTGAAAAAGTTCATAAAAAAAGGTCCTGGCTAGGATTAGTTTGCTGCAGATATCAAAGCACACTTCAGATACATTACAGATGCATGCTGCACTACCTTGCGGCAATGTTGAGTAAGACCCACCAAACACGTGGGACTTAAAAAGGGTTCAGGGAGGGCAGAGCCACCCTGCTCTGAGCAGCAGAGGCCACAGGGTGTGTGACTGTCGCTCTCAAGTCGGGCCTGCTTGGCAGCCCCCTCCTCCCTCCGCACCACCTGCAGCCGGCCTGCAGCTCCATTCTGCCCTGTAGCACATGAATGTGCACTGCTGTTATTTTATTTCCCAATCTTTTATCTCTGTGTCACGTGCTGTGTTTGGGGGTATGGATGTGTCTGTCAAGGTCAATCAGTTCTAGGGGACACAGCTTCCTGTCCTGTAGTCGGCGGGGAGGCAGGTGCCACCCCTGCCCTGTAGAGTACGATTCCTCCAGAGCAGCAGTGCTGTGGCCATCCTCAAAGACTTGAAGAGCAACTGCTCACCAACCATAAATGTGCAAGGTTCTCTCTCCTGTCAGCAAGCTCGGGCACAGTGAGGCAGGCTGAATGTGGTCATGGTGTCTACAGTTAAGGTGCAACAAAGCCCTGACACATCGTGCAGCTAGAGACACAGGGGCACCATGTCTGGCTCCAGCTACATGTGAATCAAATGTGGGAAACTTGGTTTTTCTTGACTATTGGAAAGACTACTCTATCAATTAGCTCATGGTAGATCCACATTGCCTTAAAAGGGTCAGTGTGTGTATGAGTGTGTACACTGAGAGAAAGAGAGAGAGAGACAGTGACAGAGAGGGAGAGAGAGAGAGAGTGACAGAAAGAGAGAGAGTGACAGAGAGGGAGAGAGAAAGAGAGAGATACAGAGATACAGTGCCTTACACTGAGTTGGATGGAAGGTAATTCTGTAATTAGAAAATAATAAAATAGTACACATATTTCTGTTCTATGGGCTGTACCAGAGGTGCTTACTCTGTCCTGTGGTATTTGCTGGAGTGCGTATCAATGACTGTGAACTGGTTCATTTAAATATCTAATTAGGAAGGAGAGAAGTGGTCCAATTTAAAATACACCTGCCAGGTAGACACAGAGCAGGCAAGCACTGATGTTCTTTTTATTTTTAAGTACTTTATTTTATTTTTATTTTAAAAAGCAAAACATAAAAATGGTAGAAATAACACAGAATTTCAAAAAAAAAACCAGTAAGAAATCAACACTAGTTAATATATTGCATATTGTTACCTTAGACGTAGGTGTTCAAGTTACAAGATCTAGGCATAAAAATGATCAGACAAACAATGACAGCACAAACTATTGTTGTTAATGAACTAACAGAATTAGTAGTATAGTTATCTATCTTGCACACTTACACTTACAGTTATATGTGTATACCTACATACATATAATCTTTTCCTTCTTCTATTTCTCCTTTCCCCTATCCCAGGTGTTCTTTCCTCTTGAGCACTTTCTTTCCCTTTCATTATTGCAATATTGATTGTACATTTTGGGTCTTATTACTCTTTCAGTTTTTTATAATTATTGTTTATTTATTACACTAGGGAAACAATATGATATTTACAAATGCGAGTCTGATTTATTTCATGAATGAGTCTCAAGTCGCCTCCCTTTACCTATAAAAGCCTCAAGATCATCCTTTTTTATAGCTGAGTAATATTCCATTGTATAAAAATACCACATCTTTTTTACCCACTGTGATTTTCACAGTGGCTGCACCAGTCTACACTCTCACCAACAGTGGAGAAGGGTTCCTTTTTCCCCACAGTCCAGCCATTTGTTATCGGTTGATTTCTTGATGGCAGCCATTCTCTCTGGAGTGAGATGGAATCTCCATGTTGTTTTCATTTGCATTTCTCGAATGACCAGTGCTGTTGAGCACTTCTTCATGTATATATTTGCCGTTTGTATTTCTTCATCTGAGAAGTGCGTGTTCATCTCAAATGCCCATTTTCAGACTGGGTCTTAGAATTGGAGGGAATGATGTTTTCCAATTCTTTATATGTTCTGGATATAAGTCCTTCGTCTGGGGGATAGTTGGCTAAAATTCTTTCCCATTCTGTGGGCTTTCTTTTCACTTTATTGGTGACTTCTTTTGCAGTGCAAAATTTCTAATAAGATGAGATCCCAGTTGTTGATTCTTTGAAGTACTTTCTGTGTGGTTTGTGTTTTGTTCATGAACTCTCTGCCTACCCCTATGTCTTCAAGATTTCTGCCTACCTTGTCTTCCGGTAGACTTAGTGTTTCTATTTTAGTATTTAGACCTTTGATCCATTTTGATTTTAATACACGGTGATGGACATGGGTCTCAGCATGTGGAAAGCCAGTGTTTCCTGCACCATTTACTGAAGAGGCTGTCTTTCTTCCACTGAACATGTTTAGCTTCTTCGTCACATATAAGAAAGCACCGCTGTTCTTGACCTGCCCCTCTTTCATACTCCACCTACATCTCAGGAAAATGCTGCCGGTCACTATTTTGCAGGTTTTTTTTTCCTTGAGCCACAGGCAACTTATTCCTTCATCTTGTCTGATAGTAACAATTGCCTAAAATCTCCTCAAGCATATAAATAATGTTCAAATATTTGAGCCCTCTTAGGAAGTGGAAATCACACTGCAGGGACCAGGACAGGCAAGCTGTACTCTCACAGAGCAACCGAGGACTCTCAAATTCAGCCACGTCTGAGAAACACCACAGAACAAGTCCTGCAGCTCAGGAGTGCAGGGGGCCTAACCGAGGACCCACTTGAGCTTCCGGACAAGCGGCCAAGGGCTTTACCAATGGGGCAATTTCCTTTAATATCACAGAAGAACAGAAAACTGAAATGCATGCCTAGTTTTAAAAATATAGCATTCTCTTGGATCCTTCCCATCTGCAGGGGATCTTTCGTCTGGTCTCCTTCTATCCAGACTTCACTGAGTTCCTTGTTCGTACTTTGCCTTGCTCAGATGAGAGGTACCACACAGCATTCAAGCTGGCGGGCAGGAGGAGCTGGGGAGTGGAAAGGGAAGTGAGGATTATCCAGAACCTTCCCCATCCTCGCTGTAGTCCAGGAAGGTTTATAATTATAATCCCAAGGAGGCATTATTGGAATTTTAATCAACTAAGTCCAATCTACCACTTCCAGTGCAACCCAAGGCAAGAAGAAAGACACTGAGACATATATACAGTTGGGGGAGTCAAGGGGTCCTAAGTCCGGCCAAGATGGTGTTCACTGGAAAAAAGGCCCCAACCCAGAGCCCAGCCTGAGTTTTATTAATTCTGAGTGACACTGAGAGTGGTGGGAAACACGTCACTGCCATGAACTGGGATAGGTAGGCAGTCTGAGATCACCTCTGTGATATGCAGAGGGCGAGAAATACAGAAAGAGCAATCTGAATAAGAACTGAGGCAGTAGCTAATAATTTGGGGTCAGTGCTTCAGCTCTGAAGTACAATCCTTTTTGCCCTGGGAAGTCACCGCCTCTTTCTCGAGGCTCGGTCCCAGCCCCCAGCATGGAGCAGGGCTCTCCATCCTGCCTGGCTCAACCACGTATTTGGGGGGGGCAGGGTCACTGGGTGGAGTAACACCAACCTGTCGTTTGCCTTACAGATTATACATCAGCTCCTCAGCCAGCCCAATTTGCACGGCTTAAAGCCAGTTGAAGGGACAAAGAAATAACCTACCCAGCTCTGCACATATCAATAAACAAAGATAGGGCCGAGTTTATCCAAAACAGAGACAAGTGCTCTTCTTTTCAAGGAGAGTCAAGGAGAGTCATCTCTGTGGTTCCCCACAAGTAGACTGAAGGTCTGCCATGTACAGCAACCTAACCACCTCAGTGTGTGTAAACCCTGTATGTAATGAACACGAGGCACGATTCCTAGCAACAAAAAGAACAGGAATGGGGAAAAGGATGGAGGGAGGCAATGTGAGGGAAGGGGCAGAAGATTATAAACAGGCTGTGTTGCGTTCCCGGACCTGCTGGTCTGGGTGATTGTGAGCTGCACATACTGCAAAAACCCGTGGCAGTAATTTAGAAATAGAAAAGTCCTCTGCTGATCCATGGAGTCAAACAGACTCAGAGACCATTGGAAAGAAAAATAATGTATCTGATCAGGCTCTGTTCCCAGCCCTCGGGAGGACTGAGGCACAAGAATCACGTGCTTAAGTCTAAACTGGGGAACTTAGCGAAACCCTGTCTCAAAATTATTACAAAAACAAACAAACTAACAAATGGGCTGGCCATCCAGCTCAGAGTGAAGGCCCTGGGTTCAATCCACAGAACTGCATTACAACAAACAAACAAACAAAACAACATCTCAAGAAAAAGAGCGCCCAGCAGGCCCTGCCTGACCCAGAAGCAACAGGCAGCAAGGCCCATGTCTGCAACCTCACCAGGTGCGCAGCACCCAGGCCTCAGTGTGCCTGGGAAACCAGCAGCCTCGCTCCAGCTGCCCTGAGCTCCACACCGGTCAGGGCAGAGGGAGCAGCATCCTTGTGTGACCCTGGGACTGCTAAGAGCAGCACTGCGCACCTCGAGGTAGGGAAGGCCGAAGTCCCTCCGGGCCAGACAGAAAGCTCAGGATGTCGCTGTCCCAAGTCACACTGAGGTTCACTTCCTGGGACAGAAAACTGAAGAGAATCTCAACCTCACAGAATTCAGAAAAGTAAACTCATATAGCAGGGGCACTCTTCCCCCAGGCTGGAAAACATCAACCAAACGACTGAATTCACAGAGTCAGCAAGCGTCCAGTGGCTGAGAACTCACGCCAATGGCAGGGCAGCAGGGAATGTGCAGCCTGGCACGCTCACCTGGCACACTCACCTTGAGCACTCACCTTGGGGAGACGAAAGTGCTGAAGGTGCACAGAACTCGACCCAGGACCTTCATACAGGTATCTACTCAGGATCATCGCTTCTTAACACAACAACAAGTCTAAAAGAGTTCATTGCAGAATTATCTGTAATAGAAAAAAAAAAGATATTTTAAATCCCCACCTGTAGAATAACCAGTACGTGGAATTTGCTATGTAAACACACACACATATATTACTAAGAAAATGAGAAGCAAAAATAACTTAATTTCCATTTGCAGAACTTGAATAAAGGAAGTTGTAAAAGCATGCACAGCATCAGAAAGTCTAGGCACCGTTTAATTTCTTTTAATTTATTTTCACTTTAGAGAGATTAAAAGAAAACACAATAAAAACAATATAGCATTTCAAAACGAGTTGTCAGGAAATTAACAGTGGTCACTACATTGTATATCATTATCTTCAAAATAGTTACTCAGATTACAAGAGCGAAATGCAACACCAAGTGTAGGGTATGGAGACCAATGTCTATAACCAGAATGTAAATCATGGCCTGGGGGTGAAGTCAAGGACAATGGTCAAGCAAAAACTTTTGAAGATTCACACTTTCATGAAAGCAATGAAGAATCTTACGGCAATGGTCAAAGTCAGTATTACCAGAACCACAGAAATTCACCCAAGGGGCAATCTCTCACTCCAGGGCTTTCTCTGTTCCTTCCTGTGCTTGGCAGGGGCAGCCTGAGCCTCACTGTCCCTGCTGGGTCCACCCGGCCTGCAGAGGGCCTGCTTACCCGAGAGCAGCAGCAGAGGGCTGAAGGCCCCGGATGGTAGGAGGACTCCAGGTGCGATCAATCTTAGCCTGCACCAGCCTAAGGCAATGATGTCGAATCTATGGTGCCCGTGCTCCTGTATTTTTCTTTTAAGACAGAAGATGCTAATGTATGAGTTATTTTTACTAAATCAAAACCTCAGTATTCAACTTTAATTGCAGTGCGGCAGTTGTGATGTATAAGTGGGTTTGGGGCTGCAGTTCGGCACTGGGTCTGTGACCAGCCTAGGGCAGTGCTGGACCTCTATCTCCCTTGGTTCTCGTCTTCTTTCTCAGTTCTGGAAACTGTTCAGTGAGAGGCTGTGCTGGGCTCTGCTACACACAATAAATATACCTCAGCACTAGAACTTCACTGCAAGACAAAGGGTAGCAGTATCACCCAACTTTAGAACTAGACAATGGCTCCCAGTATTGCCGTTATGAATCAATCCCTGAAAGATACATATTCGAAGGAAATGTCACAATTTCTGTTTCATGTATACCGTGCTAATGGTTGCTGCTGAAAGCCTCACAATTATTTAATTTAAAACTATTAAAAATACATGAGAAAGCTCAGAAAAGTGGAAGATTTCTGAAAGTAGTATTCGAATCTAATGGTTTCCCACATACTAACAAATCAGAGGAAAACGTGCTTAACAAAAGTATTGCTTCACACTGGAAACCGGTGAATACAGATTCCTAGGGCGCTAACATGAGAGCCATCAGTGTGGGAACAGAGCGTGGGTGTGGGGACATGAAGAAAATGTGTAAGTGAAACTGAAGGAAATTAATAAATACCGAAGAGTGTGAAAAAACTCTGCTTTTTGTTAGAAACACTGATAATTCTTTACTATATGAGTGAAAATTCTCCTTAAATTTTTCAATTTTATATAAGATTATCATCTCCCTCCCAAAAAAAGATTATCATCCCAAGACAGGTTTGTCTAATTTCACAAAATGACATCGCAGTCCATTAATAAAGGTAAACAGGGGCGGGGAAGTCCAACATGACAAACCAGAGGAGGAGTCCAGCCAGAAAGGCGGAGAGAAGACTTCCGGGAGATACAGATGCTCGGGAAGGCGGGAGGAGGGACTTACCCTTGAAAAGGAAAGTCAGCCGGAAGGACCGCCATACTTGTCAATCACACCAGGTACCCGGATGTGTGAAAGAGGGCACGTGGTGGCGCGGGGCGGCCGGCCTCAGCCTGCTCCTCTGGGCGCGCTCCCCGCGAGGGATTCCCGCGGAGACCTGCGGCGGCCAGCCTGCTGCAGAGGCCGCGCTCCTGGGTGAGACGCCCGCCTCCCCGCTTCTCCCCGGGCCCCCGGAGCCCGCGGGTTGCTCTCCCGTGGTCCCCATCGCGTCCCTGTGGTCCCCATCGCGTCCGCAGTCGGGGCCGGGAGGGGACGAGAAGGTGGCGCCGCCCCGGTCTGGCGCGCACAGCCACGGAGTCCGCTGGGCTCGGGGGAAGAGGCCGAAGCCCAGCCCGGGGAAAGCTCCGGACTCTTCCGCAAGTGTAGAGGAGAAAATTGAGGAGGAGGTTGCTGTCGCGTGCAATCAGACAGCAGCTCGGACGAAGAGGGCGCGCTGAGCGCCCCGGCTTCGGGCCGGCGGTCGGGCAGGGGCGCGGACGTCCACGCGGTTCGGGAGCGTTAGTGCCGTGTCCGGGCCCAGCGGTTTGTCAGTTTCCTTTCGCACACACACCCTTTATGGCTTTGGTTTCGTTGTTCCTTTTCTCTCTTCTCCTTACTCCTTGTCTTCAAGTCTAGCTTCTGTGGCCATACACTTTTCGTGGTGTATCCGCTTCCCCCACTTTTTAAACCGTGTCAAGTCTCTTTCCCCACCCTGTGCTGCCGCAGCCGCGCTCGCCTTCCCTCCGGTGCTGTCCTTCTGCCCTGTTCCGCCTGCTTTTTCCTTCTGTGAGCAGCCCTTCCTCTTCCCTTGCCTCTCTTCCTCCGGTAGGTGCACAGATCTACAATCAGCTCCCACGCCGGACGACGTCACACCTCCTCCTCCTGCCTGACCCCCGGGCAGCGACTCCGCGCCCCAGCTATGGAAGACCTCCCTGCCGCGGAGGCCGGCCTGTCCTCGTCTGCGCCGTCCCCTCCGTCTCCTCATCTCCACACCACAGACCGCCCGCTAAAGCAGGACAGTGCAGGGTACCAAGGGTGTTGCTACAGAGTGCAGGTGAGCCTGCGTCGTCGGTGCCGGGCAAGCGGGCCCGCAGGTGCACGCGCCTTCCCTTCGAGACAAGCACAGACATGAACTGCACGAAGGAGTAAACAAGCAGCATTAAAAATGAATTTGAAGCATAAAAAATATTTGTGGTAAGGAAAATTAGTCTTGTCGCGGGTTAAATGTATGTTATAAAAATTTAAGAACTCGTAAATCTACTTATTTCTTTATATATAAAAATGTAACCATTATTTTTAAAAACTCAAACGTGTGGAAATTTAGACTACTCCAAATGTGTCAATGAGAGTAAGAAAATTTATTTGTAATTATTTTATCAGAGTAATAAACCCAGTCTCTTAATCCCAGTAGATCAAATATAAATAGAAAAGTGAAAACAAAATATGTAGAAGAAAGTATACATCTGTACATACATATACACTATTGGGCGAAAGTCCTGTCTACTAATATTAGTATTAATATTTATAATGATATCTAAACTATGTCTAGTTTCTCATTTCAGCAATGAATTATTCTAATCACTCCAGGAACATGAAAATGTTTTTTTTTAAAACTCAATAATTTTCAGATTGATAGTACTGCTAAAACATCTGCTTAAGGAAAATTCATTAATAACATGAATTGAATGATATTCATGAAACAGGTATATTTTCTTGGTTGATTAAGAATTCAGGTATAAGAAAAATAAATAGGAAAATGCAATTTGTATGTCATGACAATTCACGAAGACATACAAATGACCAACAAATATACTGCAATTGCTAAAGTTTGGGAAAACATTTATACATAGGTAACAAATTAACACTAAGAGCTCATCAATTTACAGAATTCCCTGTGATTGTGTGGAAAATGCATGCTCATGAACTTCAAACGGGAAAATAAATTGGTACAAACATTTCAGAGGACAATTGCTAATAGACATCTACATTTGAAATGCACATTAAACTTTGATTAGCTATTCCAGTACTAGGGATTTAAATTATAGATATCCTTTCAAAAAACTCCCAAGACATGTAAGCAAGGATATCTGGAGAACACTGCTTGTTCTAAAACAAAAAAAAAAAAAAATCAAAGCAGAAAAAATACCTATGAAGACTGAAATGAGCTTTTACAAAATGATTCAGTCCATGACACTATAATGTGGAATAGTAGGCATGTTTTTAAAAAGGATCAGAGGGGATTTCACAGGAAGTGTTTGAAGCTGCCTCAGTGGGCTCGTGGCTTGGGGATAGCTGGAGGGTGTTTCCTGATCATTCGTGTCTTGGAGGCTTAGTCACCAGTTTGTGATAATGTGCGAGGTGCAGGATCCCCCAAGAGGTGGCTACTCATGGGTGTGGGTTCAATCCCAGAAGTCAGGAGTATGGCTGTTGTCCTATGTGGGCCCTCAGTTTTCGCATGAGTGAGTTGTGACCACACAGAAAGCCTGACCTGGCGTCTCTCTGGCCTCCGCTCTCTTCCTTTGATCTTCAGACTCACTCTCACCCTCACCAAGGTCAAGTCAGAGCTGGTGCATGTCCCTGAACCTCCAGAATGGTAGGCAAAATAAACCTCTTATCTTTACAAAGCTCCGACCTCAAGTGCTTGTTGTAGTAGCAGAAAACAGGCAAATGCAGCAGGAAATAAAACGAAAGCCAGTTTTGTGTTTAACACAGGACGTTCTGTGGGTGATTACCTTTGCACGGGTCTGAGTTTCCTTGTGCTCAGGAAAGACATCTGTAAGGAAAACCACTTCTGTGTCCCTTGTCTAGAGGGTTTTGTTTATTGGATCTCAGGGGACAGGGGTGCTGTGGACAGGTAAATTTGGTCCTTTGAAATCACGTTATGCATGAACTTCTTTTGCTTAGAAACTATCGGAAGAGACCACTCTGTACTTGCTGTGCAGTTATTGGACGTATCCCCCACCCACATATTTTCCTATATTGTAAAAAATGCTATTTTTAAAAGGTGGAAGAAGAATCCACAGAAACCTGTCAGCCACGGGATTGTGTATTAAGATACACAGGGCAGCACGCTGGGGCCCAGACCTGCAGGCCCGCATTTAAACTGTGCTTTTGGCCAGCTTGTTCATAGACCCATCTTTGTGGCTCTACTCCTGGATATTAAATACATATGTATAAATATATACGTAGTATTTAAAGACATAAACCTGGTTTAATTTGATTTGATTTGATTTGATTTAATTTAATTTAATTTAATTTTGTCTTTCCAGGCACTCTGGAACGAACAGCTCTCTGTCTCCATGAGTTTGCTCAACCTGTGTGGCAGCGGAGACTTTGCCCTGTGAGGTAGGGTGCGTACTCACCAGTCGCACCATCGCATCTCACTGACCGTGCTGAGCACCGGGTGTGAAATGTCTGGTAACCAAGGCCCTGAGGTACGGCTCTGGCATCTGTGTGCACACCAGTGCACTGCCCCATGCAACCCTCTGGCTGAGGATTCTTTTTGTCGCCACTTGTTAGTGCCTGCAAGCAGGTCGAGTGTCTCAAATGTAGAAAGAGCACAAAAAGAAAAATATGAAAAATTCCTGTTTTTAGAGAAACTCCAGGACCTTGAAGAATAACAACTTTGAGCTCTGCTATTTGTCATGCATATTATTTAAATTATATTTTCACCATTCATCCATATATTTCCACCTATCTAAATTATCTTTCAAATTTCTGCCAGGGGAATCAGTCATTATTCAAAATTATAAATAATTTAAAAGCCTATTTTAGCAAAAACCTTCAGATATTTTAAAAATAGCTAGTGAGTAACAAAGTGATTTGTTTCTCTGCCTGGCTGGCTGCTAGCCGGTGGAGCCTCTATAAAAGATAGGTTACCAAGGGGAAGAGCATGGGAAAAGACTCTGGATAACGTGCTAACTGGAAAATAGGCTAATCCTGCTAACTCACTCAGCTCAAGGTGCATCCACGATTATCCTCAAACATCTGGAGAGAAATAGGTTCATGCATATTTGAAAGTCGAGTATCGGAATCGTGCCAAGCAGTTTGATGGCTTTGCCAATGTGCACAATTGCTGAAGGAGAGGAACGCAGCAGATGTCGATAGTCTGGGAAATCAGTCACACCTGAGAAATGAGTGCCTCTAATGTTTTCCTACATTAACTCAGATTACTTCATATATTAGCTCACCAGCCTGTGGGCTGAAGCCTCAATGAGAGGCTGGTCTAAAAAGTGATGATAAACAATGCTAAATTAAAGCAAGACATAGACATGTAGAAGACTTTCACTGTGCTGTGGCTTAGCCTCTGATGACAAACATGCTTTGTGGGATGCTTTGCCTTCCGCTTGCTAAATCCTAGCTTGTTTTCTTCAGTGTTCACATAAAACACATAACGAGAGAAGAGCAAGTCACATTGCATGGTTCACTAAGTTTCGACAGGAAAGAACCTGTTACAATTATTTAAATTATCTTTCCTGAGTCTATGAAATTGCGTAGGGTAGCTCCGGGCTCCAAAATGCTATGGCCATTTTATCAAGCTCTAAGCAGGGCCAACTCTTTCAAAAGTTAGCAGAATAACCATTGGCAGCTTCTGAGTCACAGCCTGA
Source organism: Dasyprocta punctata (assembly GCA_004363535.1). Lineage (NCBI taxonomy): Eukaryota > Metazoa > Chordata > Mammalia > Rodentia > Dasyproctidae > Dasyprocta > Dasyprocta punctata. Next base: position 25,790 of record RJWM01008429.1, on the reverse strand, counting down.
TTTCTTTTACATCACGTTGTCTCTGCTGCTTCTCACATGAGCCCAGCTACTACAGGCCATATTTTTTAAATTTTGTCTTAGGGCACCAAGGCTTGTCAAAGCCAGGTGCAGCCTGAAGGGCAGGGGAGAAATCCTACAGAATCTCGAGGTCCCCTTAATTTTAATTCCCTGGTCTTCTCTTCTCATAAATGGACTCTCGCCAGCAGATCAATTCAGCCAAGATCCTGGTATATGGAGGGGGTTGGTCTTCGGTTGACTTTCTGTCCTGAAAACAAATTGCTAACTTAGACCTAATTTAGTTTGGTTTACCTCTGTCCCAAGCAATACCATACACAGGAGCCCCAACAGTTTCAAAGGTGTACCCCTTTACCTGTGGCCATAGTCACCCACCCTCAAAGGCATCTGCACGTGTGAATGTTTGTTTGAATCTTTCTAGAGATCAATAAAGACCACATTTTCATGGCCTTTATTACAGCATATTGTTATAATTGTTATGCTGATTTATTAGTTATTGTTGCTAATATTAGTGTGCCTAATTTATAAATGAAACTTTATCCTTGATGTGTGTGTACAGGAAACACATAGAGTATATAGATTGCATGCTGCCCACTGTTCCAGGGACCCACTGGGGGTCTTAGAACATGTCCTCCATTTATAGGGGAGGACTATGGTGATAAAAACTAAAAACTCTCCAAGTCCCTAGAATACTGTGTAATTTGGAGCATATGTACCCGTTCCCAGCCACACTTTGTATTCACAGCACTGCTGCACGAAGGAGGGAGGCCAGGGGCGATTACCCTGTCTGGAAAATTTTACAGTCCAGTGGAGGAGATAACACCTTAACCGGGCCCAGATATAATCTACTCTAAATTTTATTTTACCCAGAATGGCACTCCCGAATTCTTTTGATCCATGTCTTCACTCTTGATTGATCAGGTCCTAATTATGTTACAGTGAGTTGAACAGAGCTTGCCTTTCCTCCACAGCACTGCTGAGGCCTGCACAGGACAGGTTGATGGGCATCTTGGACGTGGCGCGTGTCCCCGAGCACTTGCCAACACCTCCCACGGCTGTTGCAAACCATATATAATTTCCATTCTTTTGCAGTAATTCCAGATTTCACTTGTCCTGAGTGCACCGGCAGGGAGTCATGTTGCTCTGTCGGGGAGAGAGCCTGGCGCCGAGTCCCCCGGGTCCCGGCGACACTGGTCTTCAGTCCTCCTTGTCTCACCATTGCTACTTTACGTGAATAAAATTTGTTTCATGAACGGCACCAGCTATTAATAAGTTATGAATATTTTCAAAAGAGTGGCCCAACAGTGATGTTATTTCTGATTTTAATGATGTGAAAAGTTGAGAACTCAGAAAGATACCTCAGATAAAAAGGTCGTGCTGGTAGTCTCGAGCAGAATCCGGTTGTTTCCTAACCGCCCTTTGAAACTATTGGCAATAAGAGACAGCCTTGTTAAAATAAATTTCTCCTGATTACATTGTTATTACTTTTTCATTAAGATCTCAAAATATTTTCTTAAGAATTTGTAGGCTTTCTGGGAGAATAGTTCAGTTTTTTATGTATTTACAATGAAAAATAGTTTGTATTAAGTGTATCCTTAGCTTTGTCCTTTTCCATACTGCATAAATATGCAAATCACGTTGAAAAGAAAGTACTGAAAGCTCAGAGTTTGGAACTTCATTTTTAGATATATTTTTAAATATTCCAGTTCATCTTTATCCCAATTGCTCTGATTTTGTCAAGCTCTGCATCCGGGTTCAGGCCCCTAAAGTGGGGTTTGCGGCCCTGCTGCGGTTGATTTCCGGACATTTGAACAGAGAATGCTGTCTGGCTGAGCGCGAAAGCAGTATTTTCCCCTCCGCTCCCGTAGCTTTAAAACTGAAAATGATTTGCCTCTAGTTCTCCTCCATTTCACTTCGCATTTCCCATCTCTTCCCCTGCCCCTTCCACATCAAAAATAATTCTAGAAGATTAGACGTTGAGCTTTAAAAGCTGAAATTCAAAACAGGGTACTTTGGAAAGCGTTTGCTCTTGTGAAACACCCTAAATAATACGTGTCTGTGAACCGGGATTCAGACCCTTTGTCCCCCTCAGCCGGGGCGGTGCCAAGATCAGGCGTCGTGGCTGCCCAGGGCGCGAGCTTCCGTGGCGGGAAGCAGCGGCCGGACATCTCGTCGCTTATGGCTCAGAAGCCAGGGCCTTGAGGGGCAGCTGGCGGTTCTCGCTAGCCTGGCCGTGCCCGCTCAGGACCCAGGGCTGATGCTCCCCTTCGTGTCCATCCCCCACCTGGGTCCCCCTCCTCCCTCCCTCCCTCCTCCCTTCCATTCTCTGTCTCCTCGTCTCTCCTTCTGCCCTTTGGTCTTCTCCGTCGTCCACTTCTCCCTGTCCTTCCCTCAGCTGCCACCGTCCTGGCTCCCGCCCTCCGTCCTCTTCCCCGAGCAGGGCCGCCGCCTTTCCCGAGCCTGGCTCACCTGCCCAGGGTCCCCAGCCCAGCCACTCTACCAGTGCCCAAGTCCGCTGTGGCTCATGGTAGCTGCAGAACAGAATCTCAGTTTGCCGAGACACACGGTGCTGTGGACTGCGATCCACCCCAGGAGCCCGATTTCATTTCCTGCCAGGCAGCTCGCTCCCTGTGGCCTTGGCTCCAAACCTTGTGCGTTCATTCCCCAGGAGATCTTGCTTGAACATGGTACCTGGTTTTGTCCCCAGCTGCCCTGCATTGCGGGTCTTGGAGATGGAACAGGTCACCCCTCAGTCTTCACATCTGGGCAGTGGTTCCCCACTCCTCCCCCAAACACCCCTTTCCCCAGAAGGGCAGATAGCTAACTGTGTGCTTGGTACTCATGCTTACCTTAGCCATGTGAGACCCACTTCGGCTCTGCACCTCGCTGTTCAGTGTGTATCTTAGCCTGACTTGTCACTCTGGATTCCAGGCTGAGTTACCGTTTGTGGGAACTTCCGTCCCAGTTACACAGCGTCCCCCCGAGGCGTCAGCTCCCCGAGCGTCTTATCCCTTCTCGTGCAGTGACTGCGTCACAGCTCTGTGAGCTCCCCGTCCCTGATAACTGTGCCCCTTTCCTGTTCCCAGCCGCTCTCATATGCTTTCTCCTAGTGCTCTGCTTTGAACACATATTTTACCCTTTGTGATTTATAAACCATTATACTTTTCATGTTCACCACCCTCTGCAAATGTTATCTTCTGAATCCCAGTCTTTTTCCTACTACTTTATCTTTTTTTTTTTTTTTTTTTTTTTTTTTTTTTTTTTTTTTTTTGCAGAACCAGGGATTGAACTCACAACCTGACGCCTGCCAGGGCAGGTGCGTAAAGCACTGAGCCAAACTCCCGGCCCTGGTTTTTCGAGACAGGGTCGCACTATGTAGCTCAGGCCGGCCTTGTGCTTGTGTTGTAGCCCAAGCCGGCCTTGAACTCACAACGCTCCGCCTACCTCAGCCTCCCGAGTGCTGGGATTAAAGGCGTGTGCCACCACGCCCAGCTCCTACTACTTTATCTTTATAAGCAAGTTACAGTATCTCCCAAGTTTAAAAAAAATTATCCTTAAATACCCATTTAGCTGCTACCTTATTTTTTCTTTAAAGCAGAACTTTGGAACGAAATTATCTGTTTTTATGGCCTCAACTTGGCCTCTCCTTCTTTTGGAACACATGCCAGTCAGATTTTGACCTTGTAATTCAATAATAAAACACCTTTTCTAAAGTCACCAGTGAATTACATGTTGTTAGGTCTCATGTTCAATTTCGTTTTCATGTCACTCTGCCTTGTACCATGTGACATAGCTAATCACAAAGCTTTTTGTGAAATGCACTTTCCCTGTCTGTACTGCCTCAGTGTCCTCAGTTGATTTAAAACAACATTGCCCTTTCATGATAATTTTGACTGTAAGGAGGAGCCAGAGACATCACAGCGCGGGACCCAGCGAATGCAGTGGCCAAGGCGTAAGGCAGCGTCTTCACAAACCTGCCTTTCCGGTGGGCAGCACTCTACAGTGATGTGCAGTGTATTTTTGATCAAACTTGGTAAAGACCGGAAACAGGACTTCTAGAACCACTTCAGAAAGTGGTAGTAACCATAAAATAAGTGCACTTGAAGAAGGGGCAAGTATTTTGAGGGGGCCTAATGGCAATGAGTCTTGTATGGCAATTCATTTTTTAATTTAAAGTCTTACTGTATATTTCTGTCATGCCTCATAAGCCACCTTTATATTCATGACCCCCACATTTTACATTTCAATTCCTGATCTTGCTCCTAAGTTCCAGACTAGTAACTGCAATCATCTATCAGATATCTCCATTTACGTATCTAACAGTCATCTAAAAATGTATCTTGTCAAAGTCAAGGCATGTGACAGTACAGAGAGATACCTCCCCTGTCAGTGACATTTGTGGGATTCAAGGAAGGTCTGTTCGGGGTACTCTTCACCCTGCCCTAGACCCCATGAATAGTATCTCGCCACTGACCACCCCAGGAGGCTTCTGCTGCCTGTTCAGACGCCTGCTTCCCTGTGTTGAAGCATCTTCCATCACCAATGCCTAGTCCACAGCTGCCACGCCTCTGAGACATGTTTTTATTCCCATTCTGCAGGCAGGGAAACCGAGAACCAAAAGATGTCAGTTGTTTAACAGATGGCACGCAGCTTGGTAGTAAAATGTGGGAGAAGGGTCTGTCCCACACCCAACTCTTCATACTCCATTACCCAGTGTTTCTGCCTGGAGAAACAGCAAAGCCAAATGTCCATGGGGTAGACATTGTGTCAGGAACTTAATCATACTAGTTCAAACACAGACCCACCCAGAGCACAGCGCATCCCCCTGTTGATCCTTCTCACAAAAACCAGGTTCTCCAACACCGTTCTTTATAGTGGAATCTCATTGTCCCTAGGCAGAGGTGACCTGTGAGCTGTTGTGTGACACCGGGAGCTGGGACGGCTTCGCTTTGTGCCACAAACTGGAGGTGGGACAGATGCAGAGCAGTGAAGGCAAAAACTTTAGCTTCCATGATGCGAACAGCCCGCTGTGGTGTGCATACCACAGACTCACCAGCATGATGCAGACTGCTAGAGAGATGAGTGATCTGTCTGTCTGTCTGTCTAAACTCTGCTACTCAGCTTGGGTTCTCCATGGTCCAGGGATCACGGAGATCGCCATGAGTCTCAGAGGTGCGTGCTGACAAAGACATGCACCCTGTCCTTGCTGTGACCTCCAAGGTCCCGTGTGACCTTGCCCGCTGCTCCATCCCATCTCCCGCTTCACTGTTGTGACTCCATCCCCGCCTGGACAGCTCGTGCTATCCCTCAGACACTTCTGGCCTGGTCCCACTGGGGTGTGCGGGCTTTCTCTCCTCTCTGCCTCCGCTTCTCTCTGGTCCTCCCTACATATTAATGTCCCGCCATGCTTCCATGAGCTTTAGGTTCTGTTCAAGTAGCATGCTGCTAGATAAATCTTTGGAAATGCTATCCACTAAAAACATTCCTATCATTAAATTTTTTCTTCGTAGCATTTATTGCTTTTTTAACTTATATATCAATTGGTTTACTTTTTATTATCTGTCTCTTTTTTATATTGTTCTATAAACATAAGGGTCTTTCCTTTATTTTTATCTATTTCTTGGTGTCATTTAGATAGTTTCTAAGTATATATGTGTATGTGTGTGTGTGTGTGCTGAAGGGATGAATAAATGTTATAGCCCTGACTAACCTTTGCACTACACTGTATTTATTAAAATTAAACTGGCCGTGTACATAGAGTGGATCAAAAATGGGCAGAAAGTATGAAGAAGGAACTCAAAAAACTATTGCAGTGACTCAAATGGGTTGATTGCAACGAAAATTACAGAGACAGAAGTAAAAATGTCAAAGAGAAGGCAGCTTCTGTTTTGGAATAATGGCTGGCAATTTTTTTGCTTGTAACCCTCTTTTAAGACTTCATGATTGGCTCCAAACTGAGGAGAAAACATCCTCGATGAAGAGTGGAATAAACCACAGCTCCTAATGACTCCATTCCTGTGTCCTGACACTGAAATAGCAGAGAATTCCACAACTGCACAGTCTCATGCTGAAGTCTCAGGGGGAGGAAGCATGCAGCATCACAAATAAGGATCAAAACCTTCAAGTGGTGGATTTATTTGAAGTGATCTCTGTGATTCATATGGGCCACAAATGGAGTGTGTGTGGGCTCCACAGAGGTTGGCTGTGACTCTACTGGTGACAGGAAGTGGCCTGCTAGCGAAGGATGGCTGCCACCATTTCTAACCCTAAAGATGTGGGTCTCTTCTTGGAGTGGTGCTGCTGAAACAGTTACCAGTGTCTCACATGCAGACACGAAGAGAGATTTCATTTCATGCCTGTGCCTATTAGTCACTTTACAACGCATTATTTGGGCATGGCCCAAATCACTGTGTCACCTTGCACAGGATGTATTACTTCTGTTCAGCCCTGGAAAAAGCAGAAATGGGCACAGGGAAACACTTCAAACCTAAAAATAAGTGAGAACATCAGGCTATAAATAAACATACAAAGCAGAAAATAATTGTATAGAAAATATGTAGAATTTTGTCCAAATTATTTGCACAGACACATGAGTAGTTATAAAAATTATATTTTATAAAAGGGACTCCTCTTTAATAATAGTTTTGAAAAGAGAAACAAAGCTTACAATGCATAAAGTGGCAAGGAAACAAAATAAATCAAATGATAAGGAGGCTGGGAAAGCTTAGGTGGCACCAAAGACCAGTTGCACACGGCAATGAAAGAAACCCCCTCAGCAAAACAGCAAACGGCGTTGTAAGTCCGCTACGGCACAGGCAATAATGCTGGGAATGACTTTGAAGTGATACTTTTGAAGACAAAAGAGGTTTAATTTTCAATCCCCTCAAAAGCAAAATAAAATGGTGGAACAGAAAAACACATTTGGAAACATAACACAAGAAAATTTTCCTTAATTAGTTTGTGACTGCAGGAAGAATGAACACAAAACTTCCCAGAGTTGCAGGGAAATCTGACACAGAATCATAGTTTCTACAAAAAAATATTTCATGGTTAGACCCCATTTACCTTCACCTTGCTGTGAGCAGAGAAGAAATTAGTATCGGCATTCAAAGCTTCCTTTCCCAGGAAGACAATTGTAGCCTTTTGTTTCGTGTTGGCCACAAATAGGCGTTGGATTCTGTCAAATACTCTCTTGTTTATGGAAATGATCCAGTGACCTTCCTTCTTCAGTGTACTGAAGAGCTGGATTGCTTCAGTTACCTTCCAAATGTCTCACCAGCCTCCCATACTGAAGATAAATCCCACTCCATTGTGACTCTTTTTTTATACATTAGTAGATTCAATTTGGTGATGTTCCATTAAGGAGTTTCACATTCATGTTTATGAGGGACTTGGTCTGTGATTTTCCACTCTTAAAATATCTTTGTCTGACTCTGGATTTCTGCTTCTATATCCACAAGATATTTTAGAACACTAGTGTCATTTTCTTAAAGGTTTGGTGCTATTTACCAGTGAAATTCAAGGTCTCATGCCTTCTGGCTTGAGAGGTTATTACTATTGCTTCCCTTTTTCCACATACATGCTTACTCAGATTGTCTTTCGAGAACTTGGTCTCCTTGCCCTTAAGGTATCTGATTCATGAGCCTAGGGCTATTGACAGTTTTTCTTTATTATCCTTTCCCTGTAGATATTAGCACTAATGAGGACCCTTTTCCATGTTTGATACTTGCAATTTCTTTCCTTCTGCTTACTTTGGATTTAATATGCTGTTCGTTGTTTCTGTTTTCTGACACGGAAGCTTCAGTTACTGACGTTAGATCATTAGTGTTTCCTAATATATATGTTCTAAATATATATTGTGATGGTTGATTGATTGTGCCAATTTGAGTAAGAGAAGGTCAAATAAGTCAGTTTAACGATGGCACACTCTAGGGTGCGGAAGACCCACCCTAGGCCCACCCTAGGCTGCTTGTTTCCTGGTTGGAATAAAGGGCGAATGAAGGGTGGATCTGCTTCTGTTTTTTCAGGAGAGCCCCAGTCTTTGCCTTCACCTCAGACGTCATCCCCTGGCTTCCAGCACAGACCCTCTGGTCCCCTGAGGCAGACTCACGTGGGACACTGCAGGAGCCCCAGACCTTTGACTGGATCCTTCGGTCTCCAGGGTGCAGCACCCTCTGCACACTTCCACATCTGACTCTCTGGGTGGCCGTTGCAAGCTAGTCCTGTGGAGTCTTGTGTATTTGTATACAGTGTGTTACATCTGTTTCTCTAGTCAGCACTGGCCGACACAGACCAATAAGCAAAGGCACAAACACCCACAGAGCTCCACTGATGCATTGTGCCAATGTCTCTGTGCACTTCTTGCTTAATTTTCACAGCAATGTTGCGTGGTAGAGATTACTATATATTTAAAGAAGGGACTGAGGTGCAAAGAGCCAGTGCCCCAAATCATACAAGCTGGAAGGCACGCTAGCCAGAGAGGCACTCTCCATCACGGTTCATGGGAGTGGGGTAGGACATCAAATTCTGAGCCCAAAGTTGGCCGAGTCTTAGCCCGCAGCAGAGATCTGAGGCTGGTCGTTTATAAAGAAAAGACCTTTACTGTGGCTTACGGCTCTGAAGACTGAGATGCCTGAGACGATTGTGCCATCACCTGCTTAGCTTCTGCCGAGCGGTTTGTGCTGCTTCCACTCGTGGAAGGGCAAATGAGCTTGTGCAGAGGAGAGTAAGGAGGGAAAACTCCCACGATCACTAACCCAGTCTTGCAAGAAAGATCATGAATCCATTCTCAAAGGTCTACCCCATGACCCAAACCTCTCCAAACCCTTCTGCTTTCCACAAGCCAGCGACAAAGACTCCTCCTAAATCACGTGGTCAGGTAAAGTCACAGCAGCTGCACCACTTCTCTGGTGCCAAATTCTGTCTTCATTACTTTTCTTATTACTGGGACAAAATACTCAACACTCAAGGGTAAAGGGGGAATTATTTGGTGCACAATTTGTGGAGGTTTCAGTCAGTAATCAATTGGCTCCAAGGCAGTGTGGCGTGGCAGAGGGGCATTGCAGAGGAGAAAAAGTCCATGGTGGGAAGGAAGTCATAAACAACAAGGGACAACCACAGCTCTTTCTATCCCTTATAGCTTATCCAAGCTACTGAGGGAAGGTGGCACTCACAGGCTTAGTCCTTGTGCCCTTGATCCTAGCATCGTACCATGAACCAGTCCCAGCATCACACACTGTAGATGCAACCACCTCTGAAATAGCCCCACCCATGACCACATGAGGCTTTTGAGGGACATCAAGACACAAATATATACATTTACATACTATATAAGTACTATATATAATATCTATGAATGATATATAATTTATGAATTCTATATAATTTCACACCAAAATCAGGAAATCTAGAAAGGGGCATTTAAAAAATACATCCATCTAATATTTGATCTTTCTACCGCTACTAAACTGGGGAAGCTTGGTGAAAAGGGTGGAAATAAAGATGGAAAGCTCATTCACAGTGTGACGCTATCGAGCACTTTAAGGAAAATCAGCACGGCCAGGGGACATCCGCTCAGGGACCTACCAAGGAGAAGAGCCCCTCTTAAGCAGTGACTGAACACTGTGAACCAGAGGGTGCCAGGGTCTCAGCTTCACCCTGAATGATGGGTCAGTCCTCTGCAGAACCCTACAAGGAAGAGCTTCTGAGGCGGGGCCTCTCAAACTGGACATGCCTTGGAACTGCCTGGGGACACTCTAGGAATCTAACACCCGCAGGACGTGCCCTGGAACAAACCAGCAGCTCGTTCAGACCTCTGCAGAATGAACCCGCGTTGTCAGCAGAGTTGAAAGCTCCCCAAATGAGTTCAGTGTTCAGTCAGCAATGAGAATTACTGCTCTAAAACCTCCCAGGAACAAACTGAGACCATGGTGAGGGTTCACCAAGTTTCAGAGTTGATTTCTTACAAGAGTGGCAGAATGTACCCTTCCTCCTCCCCAGTGACACGCGTGTGCTATTGAGTGGAAACCTGAACATCATGTAGCCTCCCTCTGGCTCCAGCTGATTGGACTTGATGTTCTTAGTTTTCATCCTCTGAGCTGAACGTGGACAGCCTGCCTCCCTCCACAACAGGGCGGAGCACCAACCCCAGGAGCTGAAAGAGTGTGGACAACCCAGTGCCGTCGAGTGACCAGCACCTGACTTTATTATCTGTGTTGTGAGATTCATCTCAACAGTTAGGGTAATGCCCCAAAGGGCACCCGAGACTTCTGATTTGAAAATAAAATTGGATACATGATTGTTAAAGGAGAAGTCATATTCTTCATCCATATCCCCCAAATTTGAATTGATATTTTAAGAAACTGCATCTGGAGAGGCATGAAATCGTGAGTGACCGTGGGGGTTCTCTGTCAAGGTGGCAGGCAGCAGCGCTTGGACAGTGGAGACAGGAAGCAAGCACAAGGGAGAAGAAAGGAACGCTGGCTACTGCAGGTGGCCCTGGGTGTGGGCAGGATGGAATTGATTTCTGTTCGCTGGAGTGTGTGGGATCCTCCAGCAGAACACAATCTCAGCTCCAGTCAGCTGTAGCAGAAACTGGGACCGAGCTGACCTGTGGCTTCTTCAGCACGAGCCATGCATGAACCCCGAATCCATCAGATACAGGGGAGTTGGGCCAACCAGGATTGGTTGGGTCTGGTGGGCGGGGAAAGTCTCTCAGCCCCATGTGACTTGTGAGGCCAGAGAAGGAGCATGGGTGAGTGAGCTTCGGGCAGAGGTGCAGCCTGGCTGCGGGCCCTCTGTGCTCAGAAGCAGGCTTCCCTGTGAGCGGAATCGCAGCCTGGCCTCGTTTCCTTCATGTCTCTTTTTAATGCCTCACAAGCCAAACTTACAGTATTATCCTGCACTTCTGCAGAGGTTTGAATATAAATCACAGTGGAATTAGGATCCTTAGAATGATTTCGATGTCAGGCCAAACCAAAATGGTAACAGGGTCCTGCCCCTGTCCATCTAAAATTTTTCAATTTTTTATTACTGTGTACATTTGCAGTGCATAATGATCACATGTGGTGTGGATTTGGTCCGTGTACCTAACACGTCTTCATTCTACTTTCATCCCTGACCCTTCACTTCCTCCCTGATCCTTCCAACTCTTGATTTCCTTCCATTTGAGAAAGTTCTATTTCCATTTCTTCTTTCGATTTTTTTCTATCCGCTGACCGTAGCATTTTAAAGACCACTGAGAATGACAGAGTTTTTTAAACATTTCCTCCAGTGGGCCCAGCTCTTCTCAGCTTTACAATTAGGGGCTTCATTATCAAGGATAACCATCTGTCCCTGTGCGATTAATGTCATTCTCATCTTACGCCAGCCCTGTTCAGTGTCCCGCTCAAGCCCCAAGTGAGCAGTGCACAAAATATGTTCCTAAGTATTAAACCAGAAAAGGGATTTCTCATTAATGAATTTGAAGGGTTATGTTAACAAAATTAAACCAGGTTACTTATGGATGAATCTCTGGAAATTCCTGACATGCTAAAGTGTTTGGTAGACCCCAAGATGGTTGAACATAGTATTAACTACCTCTCAAGGGATCTCAGACAGGAATTGATGATTCAAAGCTTTCCAGACAAAATTCTTTCTACTCACTTTATTCAGTAGAGCAAATGATTCCTTTTTTCCATCATAAGCGAGGTTAAATGAGTGGCTAGTGGGAGTTTGGTCCTGTGGCCAGGTCGCTAAATGAGTTGGTTGATAGATGAAGAACTGTGTATGCTGTAGCGTGGACATTGCAATATTCAGAGCAAAGGAAGGGTCAAAGGCAACCCCAATCTGATCACTTGTTTTTATTTGAATAACTCTTACATGTGCTGCTGTAATGAACAACAGAACATTAACTACAGTGCTGTGCTATGCAGTGCAATCAGTAGACATTACAGCACTGTCTACATGAGGTACAGTGCACAAAAAAGACTTTGCAGCTCTATCCATAAGATGTACTGGAAAGTACCAAAAAAAAAAAAAAAAAAAAAGACAGATGGCAACCCCAAGCAGCAGGCTGTAAACCCGCACAGCGCACCTCAGTCATAAATTCAAGCAGTCATTAAACAGGGTGGTCGTTAAACGAGGAGTATTTTTGCAGAGCAGAAGCTGAGCTGCCTCATGTGCCCAGGGCGATGGTGTCACAGCCGCCTTGCCCACTCTGCAGCTGCCCTGCTCGCCTTTCCTCCAGGGGAGCTCTACCCTCCGCAGGCAGTCTGTCTCAAAGACCTGATCACAGGGGCCACTGGTTTTGTCTCTAGTCACTTACCACTGAATTACAGCAGAAAAGACTTTACCTACTCTTGTAGCATTGTGGAGTTTGGGGTTAATAAAATCATTATTGATCACTAATGACATTTCAGCTTACAAGTTGAAAATTGCTCTATTTTAATGTAAAATCCAGTGCAAATAAATGTGTGTACATTAGTCAAACTTTCTGGAATCTATGGGATGTGTTCCAATGAATTCAAAGTTCAGAACCATGCTTAAGAAGTAACAGCAGTAAGAAGTCCTTTAAAACCAGTGAAGATAAATCATATAAATAACAGAAACAGAATTATACACGAATATGTTATTTTTATACAAAAGATATAAATTGTAAATGGCACCTTTCATAATTAGAAGATTAAGTTCAGTATCTTATTAGATGCAATTAGAGACTCAATAATTTATTAAGCGAAAATGAGCTAAGAGCAGGTATAATTTCTGGGAGCATTGTCTGGAGACTTGGGAAGTCATTGCCGATTTAATGAGAAGGGAAACTGGCCTGGGTTTGGCTGTTTGGGCGGAAGCTCGGAGCGATGCAGCGTTTTGAGACTGGTCAGCCCTTCCTTTCCCCGTTACTGGGGAGGCCTTCCTTCTGTGTAATGTGTCAGAGGTTGAAATTGTGGGCGCTTTTGAAAAAATGTGTTTTGCGTTACAATGAGTGGTCGTGAAGACTGAGCCACTGCACCCTGCAGAGCAGTGCCCGCAGCTGCGTCCTGGCTCTTTGCATTGGAGATTGGCATCCATCAGGCCACAGAAGTCACCGCTGACCTGGAAGATCTCAAGCGACTGCTTCCTGCAAAGTTCCAGGATCCTGCTTTCAGAGGGGCCCATGTGCTTTGAATGAGTGCCCATCCCTGTTGTGATTCTCAATCCTTGAAACCAAGAGCTCATCAATTTATCTTTCACTGAGTCTGGTGAATTAGGGAGCTGATCCTGATTCCACTCCCACTGCCCTCCTGGCTAGTTCCCTTGGGAAACTCAGAACCCCAAGCCTGTGTCGGTATGATCAAATTGATTGAACACTATCTTATTAATAAAAATTAACATGAGGAACATCCCCTCATGAAGATGGTGTATGTGTTAGAGTATCATGCCCAAGCAACTAGCCTCAAATGTCACAAAGGATCTCAGATATTTCTGAAATATAGGCCATGTGTTTAACTGTAAAATTGATAACTGGGCTTGTTTATAAAACTGACACCCTTCTTGGGAGGAATTGACCTTAACTCTTTCACTTACTTTTATTTTAATATGCAGAAATAAAATATGGACTCAAGCCAGATATAGTGGTGCACACCTGTAATCACAGAACCTTGGAGGGTGAGGCAGGAAGACTGCCATGAATTTGAAGCCAGTCTGGGCTATGTTAAATGAGTTCAAGACCAGCATGAACCGCAGAGTGACTGTCTCAAAAAGCCGAAAAAGAAAACAAAACAAAAAGCATGATATCCTTGTTACTTTCTATTTCTTCTTGCAAGATAAATGCATACCAACACCTCCATGGACAAGAACGCACACACACACCCACACACACGCATTCATGCTCATACACATCTACACATGCACATGTATTCTAGCAATTTATTGAATTATTTCTGAGACCTGTCGGTGTGACATGTCTGTCGTGGGAAATGTGCATTTATGTCTCAATAAATTTACTTCTATGCAATTTTATTTTGCTTGCATCCCAGGCAGTACAATTTAAAGGTAATGTGAAGGGTAAGGATGAATACATTTTGACAAATAACTAAGCTGCAACATAATAATCTGATATCTGAGCTTCTATCTGTCAGATGCAATCCTGAGTAAAAGACAGAAGGAAACAAGAGTTTGTGTTTCACAGAATTATCTGGAAACTCAAAGATGTGACCAGAAAGGGCAAGATTTCTCCAGGCTTCCATGGATTCCTGGGTGACCCTTGGTGAGTTGGACCTTAGGGAAGGACCCAAGGTCTTGGGTCTCACCTGCTATGACACTTATGTTAGGAAAGACATTCATCCTGAGCAGCGGGCCTTACTCAGTGCCCCAGAGCAGCGGAGGCAGGCAGAGACTCAGAGCTCTTTAAGGTGATTTGCTCCTTCTCCGTTCCACCTGAAGGTCGAGGATCGCTGGAGCTGGAAGCAGTGCTCCCTTCCGGGCTTCCAGGGTTCACTAGGGATAACTAAGGCAGCAGCCAGCACAACATTTTAAGGCATCTGCCTGTACAGATAGCTCCTGACGCGGTGTCTGTGGCTGTCTCAAGTTGGTGCGCATCTTCTCAGTGGGCCAAATGTCAAGACTCGCGTTATCAAAGTTCTGAATTCACCGGCATGAAAGGGAGAGAAATTCGAGTTCTGATGCGCTGGAAGTGTACTGACAGATAAAAGATAAAGAATCGCTGGTTTTGTTTAGCCTATTTTAAAGGCATCTTGCCATAACTGGTTAATAAATTCAAATGCACTTCTTCCAAAGTCTCTAAATTGAAGAAATTTGGATATTAAGATTCTTATCCAATGGCATTTTGCATTTTGTGCTCCTCCATGCTATTTATGCAGCAGCCAATGGGTATTTAACCTTTGAGAAACCTGTATTAAATACTATTACATTGGCATTTTAATGTCATTAGCTCAAAAGCCACAAGCCCAGATATTTTCTCCATTCACAAACTCGAGAATCAGTAAATAAAAATGAGATAACCACCAGTGAATACCTGCTACTCACATTCTGTGTGCATAATATTATCTCTTTCCATTCAAGATTTGACATTTTTGCCTGTCCTGTGAAAACTGTGGGCCACCTCCTGCCTATTGCATAGCAATGGGGCTCTCAGGGTGACCTCACAGGCGTCTCCATGGCAGCAGATTCATCTGGAAATAGCACAGCACTTTGATTCAGAGTTGGTCAAAGACAGACTCCTGAATTACACACATTAAAGGCCAATTTCAAAAGAAATTCTTAGGCAGAGGATTTTGCAATGCAAGATTATGAGCAACATGGTATTTATATTTTTAATGATTATGCATTTCTTCCTCTGAATATGAAGTAGCACTTTTACCACTCAAATGCCTTGCGATTAGAATATTTACAAGGAAGGCAGCTATTACAGCCGCATGAAGGAACAGTCTGGTGGCTTTCTACTGCCCTGGGCAATATTGCAAACTGACCTTGTGTGCCTTAGAGGGCTTGGGCTGCCTCTGCAAAATACTGCTGATTGAGTGACTTTAAGAGATAGTTTTATTTTCTTGAAGTTCTAGAGGCTAGAAGTCCAAGATCATGGTGTCATCAGGTATGGAGTCTGGTGATGTCTCTTCCTGTATCATAGTATTCCTCACATGGGGGAGAGAAAGAAAGAGAGAGAGAGGGATGGAGAGAGAGAGAGAGAGAGAGAGAGAGAGATTTAGAGACTGCTCTCTGGTGTCTTTTCCTAAAAGGACATAAGTCTTACTGAGTGAGGGCATCACCCTCTCATAACTACTTCCTTAGAGGCCCCATCTCCAAATGTAGCCACATTAGGGGTTGGAGGTTCAGCATATCAGTTCTCGGGGTACAGAAACCGTAAATGCATCGCACTCAGGCTCCCCACTCTGTCCTGCCATGGTCCTGCCAGAGTTCCAGCTCTGCCCTAACGGAGAGGTGGATTTGTCCCGTGAGAGCCCAGGCGCAGGTCTGGACCTCTGGGCATCTCTTCTCATGCTAACCTGTGAGCGGAAGTCAATTTCAACTCCTGCGAGCCCTGAATGAACTCAAGACGAATACTGACAAAATAGTGATAGAGAGTGCCAGGGTCGTGGGCGGGGGAGTGGGGGGGGGGGTACTTCCTTCTGCTCAGCCGGAAAGGGACTGGTGTCTGCGGCCTGAGCCGGCAGTGGCGGGAAACCAACCCCGCCTCTCGGGCCTCCTTTCTGGCTGCCACTCACTTTGCTCAAGGACCCAGCTGTGGGGTCACAGAACCCAGGCCAGACCCTGTTTGTTCAGGCAAATGGAAGAGGAAAGGACCGCTCATCATATAAACATGCAGCCTCCAAAGAGGGGCCACTGGGAGTCCGATGGCATTTTCGTAAACAGAGATTCTCCTTGGGTAGAAGGCTACCTGTCACAGCCAGGACACCGCAGGGCTTTCTGTGATAATACCACATAGGACTCGAGGGCATGTCCAGTTCCAGAACGATGGGCAAAATAACCCCAGGGCTGACGAGTTGGCGAGAGACTCTTCCTAAGCCCACGGCAACTCCATAATTGCAGGCCTGAGTTCGCAAGCCTGTCCATGCGCTGCTGCTGAAGACCTCCCCTCCCTCCCCGAGGCACCACGGAGTTGCAGGGCTCGGAGGACAGTCGTTTACCCCGGAAACCATTGTCAGCAAGTAACCTACACCCCAGGAACCTCCCTTACCAGTTTGTATTTAATGCCATGTGCAACTTCCTCCTGCCACCGTGCTTCCTCGGACAGCTGCCCACAGGTCCTGCTGCACCTGGGACATTGTGGCAAGAGTTTGCCTCAATCTTTGCAATTGCTCTTAAGGTCTTCATTTATTATGGATATTTTTAGCTTTAAGCCTGAGGAAACCCAAATGATCCCTTCAGATTATTGAACTGGTAGGGGACATTGTACAAGAATCAATGAAATTTCTGAAAAACATTATTTTCCTGTATGCATGACTTCATTGGAATAAAACAAGTGCCCAGTATAGCAGCACAGACTGTTTTGAATGATAGCATCAGTCAGAGATCCCCTCGAGGCCCTGCTCTGGCGAGGGAGTCTGTAGACCCAGCAGCCCGGGAGCCTGGCTAGACACCAAAGCCTGCTCACAGGCACGGCTGGCAACACGCGGCGCCCGCAGGTCCTCACGAGTCTGCCGGTACTGACGCAGCTGCAGCCGCTGAGTCCCGCATTTCCAGCTTCAGAACCAGGAGCCAAAATAAGGCATTCATTAATTTCTCCAATCAGTCTCAAGTACTGTGACACAGTGCAGAGGAAAGACTAACACAAAAGGTAGGAAGCAAAAAGGAGAAAGGCCCAGACACGCCTCGAGGGGCGGAGATCACACACTGCCCTGCGGATGGCATCTCTGTTCCTTTGGCACAGGGTCCCCACCCCGGAGACACGGACCTCCGGTGCACACACACCCTGCACGCTCTTCCTGCAGCCCTTCGCTCCCAGAGGCTTGGGCGGGGCGGCCCTGCTCACCACCCGCTTCATCTCCTCTGCTCTGAAATCCCCCCCTCACTCAGCCTGCACCCCTACATGAGCCACATCTTCTGGATGGTGGACTTATACCCAAGCCCCAAGGGCGATCACCTGCCCCAACCTGCACCTGACTCCAAGGAAAAGACCTCGGACCCTCAGTGTGAGCTTCCTGTCTTCGGAAAGAGGGAAAGGTAAGCTTTTGCTTGGGGGTAGCTTTTAGAGAGTCAACTATGCATGCTCCAGTGAAAAGACTGGATTCACATTGAAGGAGTTTTGATATAATTAGAGCGGCAGCAGACCCAAACTTCTTTTCTTTACCCAGTATTAGGGAATGAACCAGGGTTTTGCACTGAGCTAATCCTCAGCCTTTTTTAAATTTTTTATTTTGAGACAGGCTCTCACTAAGTCACTGAGTTTCCCTGGCTGGGATCGCACAGGTGATCCTCCTGCCTCAGCCTCCCAGGGCACTCAGATGACAGGTGTGCACCACCACTCCTGGCTTCGAACTTCCTGAATTGCTTTAGAAGAATCTCAGAGATAAGCAGCCTTCCTGCCCAGCTCGCCACAAGGGAATGCATGAGGGTAACCCGAGGGCCACCAGGAGCAGAGGGGATACAGTCAGACCGGAAGCCTGCGGGTGCTGAGCGCTGGAGTCCTGCCAGGTGCCATGGGGTACACTGGGGTGCTGGGGTCATGGGACAGACCCTGCCCTCGCCTTTCCTCAGGCCCAGCTCTCCCGGTCCCCACTGCCGTGGCCTCGGCCTCTCGTGCAGCTCCGCAGGTGACTTCTTCCTTCATGCATAAGAGTGCCGGGCCCGGGGACCCTGAGCTTTTATTCTGTCCTTATTTTCAAGTTTAGATTGCTGGAGGTTGGTCCAAAAACTCCCTCCTTGTTATTTTTTTCCAAACCATGGAGTGTGACCTGGGCAGAAAGAAGAGAGAGGAGCCGGATTCTTTTCTGCCCTCTTGGGCTCCCCACTATGTCTCCACACTGCTGCAAGGTCCTCAAGTGACTCCCCACTTCATGCCACCTCAGGGCTTCTGATAAGGAGCCCACAAATCCAACATCCTCATGGCTGGAGTTCCAGAAGTAGAGAAGAAAGACAGAAAGGTTATTTGAGGAGCTAATGGATTAGAACTTCTCAAATGGAACATGGAAACCTGCGGACCTAAGAACCAGTGCGAAGTTCACACAGGATAACCTCTGTACTTCCTCAAGACTACAGAGCGACAGCAGCACAGACCCCGTGACACCGGAAGACTGGGAGGAAGCGCAGAAGCTGAAGGCGGAAAGGAGCACCGCACACCGGCCGCCGGGGAAGCAGCAGTGTGCGTGACGGCAGATTTCTTCTCTGATACCAGGACAGCTCAAGGAGGCAGCACACTCTTGCAGGGTTCAAAGTGAACCGTCTACTGCAAACGCGGTTCCGGGAGGCATCACTCGACAGTGAGAGGGGACGAAACAGCCCGGGGAGGCCTGAAGGGCTTCCTGCTACCAGGCCGGCCTGCAGCAGCTGACCAGAGGGAGTTCTCTGCACAGAAGGAAATGAAAGAGAGGCTCGGAGTGTCGGGAAGGAAGGACAGGTACCCGTGAGACCGAAAGATAGCCCGCACAGTGGACTCTTCATCTTTTATACACCAAACTTGAGAATTAAAACAAAAATTACAGCTCCACTTAAAACTCGAGACAAGCTCTGGCTTGGACTTCGACAGAAATGGTAAGAGTCTGGAGAGAATGGCAAAGCGACAGTGACTTAACGAAGTGAAGATTGTGCCCCCAGCAACCCGTGCCTCCATACCCACAGCAGCTCTGCGGGCCACGGCCTAAAGTGACCGCCAGGTGTCCTTTAACAGAGGAGTGGCTGCACCAGTGGCAGTCGTCTCCTTCCCAGGCCTTGGAAGCCGGTTTAGCAGGGGAGGGAGACGCTGTTTACCGTGCGCTTGCGATAAGCCAGTCTCAAGCATTGCCCTGTGTGAGTCCCTCCACGGATCCTTTCTGAAAGCTCCACCTGTGAGGAACTTACGATAGCTCAGAGGTGGCCGAGTCTTAGGGACGGAGGCAGGCAAGGGGCCACTGCTCTGAGGCTCCCAGGCTTTTGTGTTTTCTGTGTGTACTGATGTTTGGCACCTGGAGCCTTCCTGACCCTGAAGACCCTGCTCCTCCCAACATTAATTCCCCTGGAGACGGGGAATCCCGCTTGACTGCTCTTCCTTACGCATGCCAACCAATCCGGAGCCCGGACCCCACACTGCCTTCCTGGTGGCTGCCACACCCTCAGCCGGGATCCCCGTGCCTGGTCACTGCAGCGGCCCTGGCACCCAAAGCCTACAAAGTCATACAGATTCCCCACCAGCAGCCTGGCGCCCAGACCTGCTGCACGCTCAGCGAAGGCTCCTCTGAGTTCCGCTGCCCCGGCCAACCCTGGGGTGGCCCACAGACCTCTGGCTTCTCGGGATCTGGGTACAGGCTTCTTTTGTGACAGATACTCATGTGTCTTCGGGAATCACCACTTCTGACTGAAATCAGCCCCGACAGCCTTGGAGTGGCTCTCAGGGGGCACGGGGAAGCGCATGGTGCACAGCCTGCCTGACGTCTTGGCTCCTATGGGGACCACAGAGCAGGTCTGCGGGAACTGAGAAACCTCGCTGCCCGGAGGGGCGTGAAGCTGAGGGATCAGAGGCCACAGTAAGGGCAACACCCTGGCTGTCACTCTAGGCTGGTTTGCATAATTTTGTCCCTGGGGGCCATGGGCAAGGCAGATCAAGAATCTCCCCATAGCATCTGGTGCAAGGCTGTGGACCCACCTTTCTGTTGATGCAAATTCCAGCTGAAAGTGTTTTGAGGTTATGGTTGATACATTGTGTCAACTTGAGAAGTTTGACTAAGAGACTCAGCAGGAAGCCAGGATCCTTACTTTGTAAATATCCTCATCCTGTGCAAGAGGACTGCACTGAGATTTTGTGAGTGCTGCACCCACCCTGGGGTGAGGGATTGACCTGTGTACAATATAAAGAAGGAAAGGAGGCTTGCTCTGGTCCCCTTCTGGCTCTGGCTGCTTTTGCTGGCTGCTGGCTAGAAGTGTCATCCCAGTGCCATGCCACCCTGCCTGGGAGCCAGCTGATTATGGGCTCAAACCTCCACAAACAGTGAGCTAAATAAGCCTTTCCTTCCTTCATTTTGGGTGATGGGTATTTAGTCCCAGCAACAAGAGAAAAGTAACCAAGTCAGAGGTCAAGAGAGAGGATGTACCTAAGAAACAGGTAGTTGAATTGACCTAAATAATGTTTCCTCTATGTAGGTGAGAATCACATCTAGCAATATTTTGTTTACATACAGTTTTCTCTCCTAAGTTGCTTGTGAATTACAATCTTGTTGGACAAACTTTGCATGAAACTCTGCAGAGACAAGCAATATGTGGGGAACTCCAAGAGGCAAGCCGCAGCTTCGCATCGTGAGTGGAGAGGAAGGGGAAGCTGAGGGGGCAGCCTGGAGGGTCTCCCTAGTCCCTAGAAGTAGTGTAGCCCTGCACATCTAAAGCTTAAAAAATGAATACACGCGTCATGATCTGGTAAAAGAGTAGCAGTGTTCCAGAGAGAACTGCCGGTTCCTTTCCCAAATGGACCCGAGCTGACGGACCTGGTGGGCCGGGACTCAAGCCCAGCAGGCCCTGATGAGAAAACAGTTCCATGCTCAGGGGAAGAGGCTGTGTTTGACAAGGCCTCGCAGCAGGGAGGAGCCAAAGCCAGGGAACAATGGCCAAACGTGGGCTAGGTTTCCCCGATCAGTGGGAGTGGGCATTCGTGGTAGGGCGGGGGAGGCACCCAGAGGGACGCTGGGGTGGAACGGGCTGCAGTGTGACCTCCCCGGTAGTGTCCCCGAGACCAGCCTAGCTTGGGGCAGCAGCTTCAGGGCCCTGTTGTGTTGCAAAGCTTGGGATGGTGGCCAAGTGCAGGAGGCTGGGGAGATGGGAGCATTGTGACCCAAAGGGTGCTCAGTCTGGTCCACACTGACCAATGGGACCAGATAGTTCAGCTCGTCGCCTGTGAGATGAGACGTAGACAGGCAGGGCTTGGGCTCCTCCTCAGTGAGGCGGGGCTTCCGGACTCTTAACCAGGCCATCCGGGTTCTCGGCGGCTGGCCGCCGGTAAGTGGAGGGGAGTCCTCCCTCAGTCCCGTTCTCCAGGAACATAGCTGAGCAGAGCTCCGAAGCCTGTTCCATAGTTTCCACGTGTTGGCTACTTCCTGTTTTAACAGTGGAGTGGAAGACAGCACAAGCAAACCACAAAGAATGGCTCAATGAGTGAAAAGATTTCAGCCAGTGGAGAGGCGACATCAGAGTGCTGAGTGCTGCCAGGAGAGGACCACAGCCCCAACCAGGGTGCTTCTGTGGGTTTCCGAGTTAAACGGGCGGCTGACGTGGTTCTCCCCGCGCAGGCATCGAATCCTCCCCAGGCACTACGCTAGCTTCGGAGGGATGGCAGTTCCCTGACTCAGCCGCAGGATCCCGTGCCCCTCTACCTGTGCAAATACATGGCTCCCAGCCGGCACACACCACACATGGCACACACGCCACACATCACACACATACCACATACACATACCACACACACACACCACACACACACACCACACATCACACACACACATCACACACACCACACATCACACACACACACCACATATACATACCACACACACACACCACACACACACACCACACACACACCACACACACACCACTCACACCACACACACACCACATACACACACCACACACACACCAGACACACCACACACCACATACACACACCACACACACCAGTGGCTCCCGTCCCCAGCCGCAGGTCCTCTCTGTGCCTCTCGGACTGATGAGGAGTTGTCTCAGCATCTCAGGGCTGCGCTCCATAGCAGGATTTTCTAGGTGGAGATCCCCTTCCTAATAAAAGTGATGGAAACTCAAGTCACTTTGACATTTAAAGCTAGGATGCACCAGGCTCTTGGACTGTGATAAAGGAAATTCTGGTCCTAACAGGCAAGGGGGATTAAATCAACAAACTCCAAGGGCCAGAGAGAGAAGCTGTAACTCTCTTTGATGCTTTCTTGGGCTACTCCCCGACTAGCAGGGGTGTGTGTTATTTGCAAAAGTTCTGGTTCTTCCATTTTTCTCAACATAAATGAAGCATTTCACAAGAAAATGAGACAGATTCATGATTAAGTCTACTTCTAAACAAAACAACTCTTTACATCAGGATGGTGTGACATTTAGGGAGCTGCAGACCATCTCATCTGAAAAATGAAGGCGCACACACATAAGAACGTGCACGCAATTTCGTCAGTCATTCCATCGCCTGGAAATCAGGTGTAGAAGCAGGTTAAAGTCCCCCTCTCTATAACACCGAAAGTATCTAATTTAAGTGCTCATCAGGATGTTTTTCTTAAATGATGAGGATGTTTAATATTTTGTGGGAGAGTGTTGTATTATGGTGCCCGGGAGAGTTTTTTTCCTGCCTCCTGTGCTGCACTCCTGAATCTGCAAACTTCCAACCCACCATGGAGAGGGACCCGGGCTTTGGGACCCGCATGGCGGTGTGCACTGTAGCTGTGGACAGGTCACCTTGACTCCAAGTCTTGTTTTCTCGCGTTGAAATTGTCACGCCTACAGGTGTGGTGTCTTCCTCCCTTTCCCACTGCTGTGAGTGAATCGGATGAGGCGATTTATGAAGATAAGGGGTTCACTAAGTGCACCCTTGTGGAGATGGCAAAGCTTAAGGTAAAGCATCCCGATCTACGGAGGGGCAGTGTTCCAGAGGAGCCCCTGGAGCCCAGAGCAGCTGCCAGGGACACACGGGGCAGAAACCGAGACAGAAGGGCGTCCCTTGCTCTTAACGACCTGTTCTCCAGGTAACCGCTCCGGTCCAGTGAGACCTGGCTGAGTCTCTTGAGGAATAAGACCTTAACCCAGAATTAAGGGTGAGGGTGCCCCTGTGATTTAATCTCCCACCAGACACCCCACCTCTGGACTCTGTGTCGTGGACGGACAAAGTGTCACGTGTGTTGGTGGCCGAGAGAGCCGCCTTCGAACCACAGCTCTGGGCCGTCAGGAGGGCTGGCGAGGTCCAGGGCGCGTGCCAAGGACCGTGTAAATGCCCATCACGCTCAGAGCCCAGGAGCCGCAGCCAGGCCTGCGGAGAAGGGTGGGGAGAGCGTCTCCACCTTGGGTCAGGTTCCCGCACCCGTGCAGTGGACACCCTCTGCCTCCTCGCTCTTCCCTGGGATTCCGTCTCCTTTGAAATCTCTCAGTGACAGCCTCTACTGTGAGGAGCAGGGCTTGCAGCCACGGCTCTGACGGTCACCCTGGCAGAGGACACCTTGGTTCTGTTAAGTTAGTGCTTCCTGCCCGCAGAGACAGCAAACAACAGCCTCTGAGCCCCTGGGTTAGTAGTGAAACCTGGCCATCACATAGCAACGGTGAATACTCCTGCAAAACATTTTAACTCAGGTGGTGTTTCCTGCATGGGACTTAACACGTTTCTAGATGACCTGAGCAGTGGCTGGGACAGGTGTTGCTGCCATAGCCATCAAACACTCATGGAAAGGAGACAGAGTGACATTAAATGACTTCCGGACCCCACACAGCCTCTCCGTGGGCACTGGTGCTGCTGACGGGGTGGGCGTGGCTCACACCAAGTTCATCATCCTTATTCGGCCTACCTTGCCCTGTTGCCTGCATTGCCCAGGTGAGTGCCAGGTCTGTGTCCTTTCTCCGGAGTCCCTGTGGCAGGCTCAGATGCAAGTATGCACCGCGCGCCTCCAGACAGCTCACCGCTGCAGCCGCAGTGGCTCCTCGGGCTGGCCCACGCCCTCTTCCTCACCTTAACCCACAGAAGCTCAGAACCAAGTTCTCCTGATGGCAGCAAATGTCCGGAAAAGGCTTTGTTTTCCTACTAACGAAGAAGCAATTGGGCACAGGGAGCTCTTGGAGACCCGTGTGTGAGAATCGAGAAGGAAGTCTTAGCGTGGTGGCACACATCTGTAATTCTGGCACTCTGGGAGGCTGAGTCAGGAGGATCACAAGTGAGATGCCAGCCTGAGCCACTTAGTGAATTATCAATAACCTGTCTCAGAAAAAAAGAAGGAAGGAGGGAAGGGAGGAGGGAAGGAAAAGAAAAAGGAAGGAAGGAAGAAAAAAAGAAAAGAAAAGAAAAAAGAAAAGAAAAGAAAGAAAAAGACCTTTGACATAGTTCAGTGTGAAGGCCCTGGGTTCAGCCTCTAGTATCCAACAGCCACAACAAATTTAATCTCGCTATACATGAAGTGCCATAAAAATTCAATGACTATTTGAACATTTTAAAAAATATTCTTGTAAAAGATATGTTGCCATTAAACCCACTCAAAATACTATCCCTCACGTTACACACGTTTATCTCCTCATTCTTGCCACTGAATGGACCAGTTCTGGAGACCCTTTCATGAGTGTTTTTAGCTGTGCTGTGCTGGCTGCCTCTACGTCCTGCATTGATTCATAATGTTTAACGCTCCTTATCACTTTGGCTTTGGGAAAGAGAAGTGGCCCGGTGCCGGGTCCGGTGTGTAGGTGGATGTGTCACATTTTGGGCTTTCCCTTTGGGTGGCGCTTGGCAGCAGCATGCATCCTATTTTTGGTTGCATCTCGGAAAGACACACAGGAAAGAGAATTTCAAAACAGATTCAGAAAGTGACAAGAGTGATAGGCTAGGTGTGCTCGAGGCCAAGTGGAGCACTTTGGGGGGAACTGAGAGCGATTTGTCGCTTTGTTGTACTTTTTTTTTTACTTAAAACCACACGATTTTGGATCAGTCCTTGGTAGCAGTGGATCCTGACATGAATATTCTCACTTGTCAGGTCAGGAGCAGATTCCTAAATGAAATTTGAGTCAGTGAGCAGCAGGTGAGACTCTCACCTGAGCGCCTACCCAAACCGCAGAAACCTTCTGGTCAAGAGATGGGGGACGCTGAGCCTAAGTTCTCCTAGAAAGCTTTTTGGTCAGTGCTACAGCTCAGGGGTTGTGATTTCCACATACAAACTTCCGCCTAGGTTTTGAGCTCACTACCCAGCCAATTCCCTAAAAATGGCCAACATCAAACTCTTCCTTTGAGCTCAGAATTAGTTTCACAAACAGAAAGAACTGGGAGAGGACAGGACCCCCTCGGTGTGGGGCTGGAGTCTGAATTCCTCTGTCACCCTTGCTGCAACATGACTTGAGAGCAGTGGTTTGCTCTCAAGCCTCTGCCAAGCTAGCGTGTAGCATGTTGCCAACGTGTCTCTAAA